>PVKV010025856.1:0-28975 GCA_004027835.1 Alouatta palliata | reverse complement strand
TTCTCTCTTCCCTTCCCTTTGCTTCCCTTCCCTTCCCTCTCTCCCTTCTCTTCCTTCCATACCCTTCCCTTCCCTCTCTCCCTTCCATTCCCTTCCCTTCCCTCTCTCCCTTCCCTTCCCTTCCCTTCCCTCTCTCCCTTCCCCTTCCCCCTCCCCTCTCCTCCCCTCCCCTTTTCTTTTTTCTTTTCTTTTCTTTTCCTTTCTTCTCTCCCCACCCTCCCTCTCTCTGACCATGTAAATAATTCATGGTCACTGTAACATTTCATGAATGGTTGAGTTTCCTCACAATATGGTGGCTGAATTCCAAGGATAAGCATTCCAAGAGAATGAGGTAGAAGTACATAATATTTTTATGACCTAGTGTCACTTCCACCATAGTCACAAGCATGCTCAGATTCAAGAGGGGGACATACATTCCATTGCTTAATGAAAGAAGTGCTAAAGTCACATTGAATGAAGAGCATATGGGATGGAAGATATTGTTTTAACATTTTTTTTTTTTTTGCAAAATACAGTTTTCTATCTAGGATAAGCAAATTTGTAACTCCAACTCTCTGTCCAGATATTGATGAATGTTCTCAAAGCCCCCAGCCCTGTGGTCCTAACTCAGTCTGCAAAAACCTGTTGGGGAGATACAACTGCAGCTGTTTACATGGTTTCTCTTCTCCCACTGGAAATGGCTGGATCTCAGGAAAGCCAGGCAATTTCTCCTGTACTGGTAATCCTCTCAGGCTCCCAGGGATGGGTCTTGGGTGGGTATCTATCAGTAAGGTGAGTTCATGTATTTCTTTTTTTTTTCTTTTGAGATGGAGTCTTGCTCTGTTGCCCAGGCTGGAGTACAATGGTGTGCTCTCAGCTCACTGCAACCTCCGCCTTCCAGGTCAAGCAATTCTCCTGCCTCAGCCTTCCAAGTAGGTGGGATTACAGGTGCATGCCACCACACCTACCTAATTTTTGTATTTTTAAGTGGGAACAGGGTTTCACTATGTTGGGCAGACTGGTCTTGAACCCCTGACCTCATAATGTGCCCTCCTCAGCCTCCCAAAGTGCTGGGATTACAGGCGTGAGCCACTGCACCTGGCTTGAGTTCATGTATTTCTGAACTTAGGCACCCAATTTCTTATCTACTCACCCTCTTCCACTGCTTCTCAGACATCAATGAGTGCCTCACCAGCGGAATCTGCCCTGAGAATTCTGACTGTGTCAACTTAATGGGAAGCTACCTTTGCAGCTGTCAAGTTGGATTCATCTCTAGAAACTCCAGCTGTGAAGGTATAAATGACCATCTCTTTATTATTTACCTACTTAATGAATTAAGGGTCATCTCACTGGAAGGCCATATGAGGAAGGGATTTTCTCATGTTAGGGATGAGAACTTGGGACTCACAGAGGTAAAAATATATAGTTGCCTGTATCTTTTTCTATCCCTTTACTTTGAGCCTGGGGATGTCTTTACATGTTAAGTAGGTCTCTTGTAGGCAGCACACGGTTGGGTCCCTTTTTGTTTTAATCCAGTTTAACAATCTATGTCTTTTAAGTGGAGCATGTAGGCCATTTCTGTTCAAGGTTAATATTGACATTTGAAGGCTTAGTTCCTGTCACAGTGTTGCTAGCTAGTTGCTTTGTAATCTCAATTGCGTAATTACTTTGTAGTATCTGTGGTCTATATGCAAATATTAAATGGAAGAGCTGGGATTTGAACTCCTGTTGAGGTCGTACTATAAGTCAAACAGCGGTATCAGAATATAATGGGGTGCACTTGTCTTCAGACTGGTATTTCCCCCAGGGAGCATAGGCAACATCTGGAGATATTTTTGATTGTCACAACTGGTGATGGTGGGGAGAGGTGCTGTGTGTGCTACAGGCATCTAATGGGAAATGATCAGAGATGCCCCACAACAAAGAATAATCTGGCCCTAATGACAACAGTGCTGAGGTGGAAAAACCCTATTCTGGGGAGATCTAAAGTCCAGTCCTCAAAACTTTTCCATAAAAGTTATTTGAATTAAGGCTTGAAAGTTATCTTTAAGCTTTTCTCTCCCTCCATATTAAAACAGTCATCACACCTTGGGGAATCTACCTCCTAAATATGTTTTGAGACTGGGTGTGGCAGCTGATGCCTGTAATCCCAGCACTTTGGGAGGCTGGGACAGGAGAAGTGCTTAAGTCCAAGAGTTTGAGACCAGCCTGGGCAACCTAGTGAGACCCTGTCTTTAAAAAAAAAAAAAAATTAAAAAATTATTTGGGTGTGGTGGCATGTGCCTGTGGTCCCAGCTACTGAAGAAGCTGAGGTGGGAGGATTGCTTGACACCAGGAGGTTGAGGCTGTGCTTGCATCACTGCACTCCAGCCTGGATGACAGAGCAAGACCTGGTCTCAAAAATAAATCCATAAATAAATATGTGTTGAATTCCTCCGTTCTTTTCCATCCTTGGGTCAGGCTTCATCATCACTGCAAAAGCCTCCTCTCTAATCTCACCTTTTCCAGTCTTATTCCCTCCAATCCATCCTCTACACTGCAGCCAGAATGTTCTCACCAAGAAACAAGGGTTCCATCTCCCTGTGTCAAGCGCATTGTTATTCTCCACATTCATTTGCAGGGATGGGATGGTGAATCCATTGAGAAAGGCAAGGCATGATCAAGCCTTCATTATATTCCCCTGGCTTAGTTGAAGAGATGTTTGAAGTCATTTCTGCCTTTGCTACTCTATTTGTAGCAGTTAGCTATCACTGGGTGAAAAATCACCCTAAAAGTTGGTGTCCAAAAACAACCACCATTTATTTAGCTCTTGATTCTATGAGATGACAATTTAAGTGGTCTATTCTAGATGATTGTTTGGTCTCAACTGGTCTTGTTCCTGTGTCTGCAGTCAGCTGATCTTGGGTGGGCTTTGTCTTATTGCCTCTCCAATCCCCAGAGTTGGGAATGGATCACCCCACTCTGTCCATCTTCCAGCTCAGGTGAAAAGAGAGAGGAAGTGTGGAGTATGCTCTTTCTTTTCAAGGGCATGACCAAATGGTGCACACATCACTTCTATTTATTCTCCTTGGCCAGATTTTCACCATGTGGCCACACATAGCTGCAAGAGAAGCTGGGAATGCAATCCTCAACTGGATCGTTTGTTATATTATTACAAGGAGGAGGGAATGGGTCTCACATGTCTAGTGCTCATATGGGATGATTCATTTCCCCTCTACTTGGTCTTTTACTCTTCATTAGGCTAGTCAGGGGCTTGTTCATATGGCAGAGATCAGAGGCCCAAGAGAATGAACAGAAGCCAACAGGTCTCTGCAGGCCCAGGTTTGGAATGAGTGCCTCATTACTTCACTGTCTTCTATTGGTCAATGCAAGTCATAGGGCCAGATGTATTTAAGGGATAAGAAACAGACTCCACCTCTTAGTGCAAGGTGTGGTAAAGTCACATGGCCTGCAGTCTACATCTTGGGGTGTAAATACAGAGAGGAGTAAAGGACTATGGCTACTTTTGCAATCTCTGATCATTATGTTTTGAAACTATTTGCCACCCTTCTGCTTACATGCCATTGACTAGAATTTATTCTCATGGCCATGCCTACTGCAAGAAGGGGCTGAAAAATACGTCCCACTGTGTGCATGGGAAGAAGAGGGGAACATGGATATTGGGGAGCAGCCACCCTGTCTAGCTGCAAATTAACACACCAAGTGAATCTGCTGTTTGCAGTCTCCAGTCCTTGTTTTCTCATTTACCTCAACCTGGGTTTTCTCTTCCTCTCATCAGATGCAGATGAATGTGTCAATCCAAGAGCTTGCTCAGAGCATGCAACTTGTCATAACACTGTTGGAGCCTACACTTGTCTCTGCAACCCAGGATTTGAATCCAGCAGTGGCCACTTGAGTTTTCAGGGTCTCAGAGAATTGTGTGAAGGTAGCTGCGAATGTCTTATGGGAAGTTAGGTCCCAGTCTATTTGCAAAGACAGCAGTGAGGGGATTGGGGTGGATCTTGGTTGAGTTTGAGACTTTCATCTGCAAATCTGAAGCCAATAATTATTCATTCACTCATTCACTCATTAAAGAAATACTTCTTGAGTGCCTAAAATATATGAGGCACTATTCTAGGCACTGGGGATACAGCAGTAAATAACATCTCGAAATAACATCCCACTGGGGCTTAGGGCTTCCACATAGGAATTTGGAGGGGTACCATTCAGTCCATAGCACCCAGGAACAAACAGCCTGTAAATGGCAGAGCCAGGCTATGAACCCAGAATGTCCATGTTCTCAACCCCTTTAGTCTGTGCCTCTGTTTTGTTTGTTTGTTTTTGTTCTGTTTGTTTGAGATGGGGTCTTGCTCTGTTGCCCAGGCTGGGGTGCAGTGTTGCCATCTTGGTTCACTGCAACCTCCTCCTCCTGGGTTCAAGCAATTCTCCTGCCTCACCTTCCCAAGTAGCTGGGATTACAGGTGTGTGCTACCACACCCAGCTAATTTTTACATTTTTAATACAGATGGGGGTTCACCATGTTGGCCAGGCTGGTGTCAAACTCCTGACCTCAAATGATCTGCCTGCCTCGGCCTCCCAAAATGTTGTGATTACAGGTGTGAGCCACTGCGCTCAGCCTGATTTTTGATTTTGAGATGGAGTCTCGTTCTGTCGCCCAGGCTGGAGTGCAGTGGCCCAATCTCAGCTCACTCCAACCGCTGCCTCCAGGGTTCAAGTGATTCTCCTGCCTCAGCCTCCCAAGTAGCTGGGATTACAGGCATGTGCCACCATGCCCGGCTAATTTGTGTATTTTTAGTAGAGATGAGGTTTAGTAGAGATGAGGTTTCTAGTGAAACATGACTCCTTATTTTGGAAAGGGTAGAGGCATGATTTTGTTGGATCATTCGGCCAACCTTGCTCAACACCCATTCTGTACCCCACAGATATTGATGAATGCAATGAAATGTGCCCCATCAATTCAACATGCACCAACACTCCTGGGAGCTACTTTTGCACCTGCCACCCTGGCTTTGCACCAAGCAATGGACAGCTGAATTTCACAGACCGAGAAGTGGAATGTAGAGGTGAGCAGCTTTGGCCAGGCTGGTCTCAAACTCCTGACCTCAGGTGATCCACCTGCCTCAGCCTCCCAAAGTGCTGGGATTACAGGTGTGAGCCACCATGCCTGGCCATGTGCCTCTGTTTTTATTACTAATAATATGTGATGCCTTGGAGAGGA
The DNA here is from genome assembly GCA_004027835.1 of Alouatta palliata. NCBI lineage: Eukaryota > Metazoa > Chordata > Mammalia > Primates > Atelidae > Alouatta > Alouatta palliata. The sequence goes on along the minus strand of PVKV010025856.1, from coordinate 23,778 downwards.
ATTGAGATTTATCATGGAAAGAAGGGTGTGTGCAAGTTCAAGGCTGATGGAACAGAGATGAGAGACAGTGAGCCTTTGTGGAATAAAGGGTATCTATGCGTTTACACTCTAGGAAGCTGAAGCAGGAAAATGGATTGAGACAAGGAGTTTGAGACCAACCTGGGCAGCATAGTGAGACCCTGTCTGTACAAAAACAAACTAGCTAGGCATGGGGCATGCGTCTTTAGCTCCCACTACTTGGAAGGCTGAGGGAGGAGGATCACTTGAGGCTGGATGTTCAAGACCAGCCTTGGCAACATAGTGACAACCTGTCTCTATATAAAAAAAGTAGCTGGGAATGGGGGCACATGCCTGTAGTCCAGCTACTCGGTGAGAGGATCACTTGAGCTCAAGAGTTTGAGGCTGCAGTGAGCTATGATGGTGCCATTGAACTGCAGTCTGGGCAACAGAGTCAGATACTGTCTGTTAAAAAAGAAAAAGGTAAACTATGCATCTGGATCATAAATCACAAAGGAATTCAAAGCAAGAGATGAGGTAAAGGTAGGTCAGCTTAGTTGGAACTTGGTTGTCAGGGCTTTGTATATCTAATGAGGATTTTGGATTTTATCCTGAGCAGTGGGAAGCCTTATTAGAAAATTTTCATGCACCATGGATATGCCTCTAAATGGTTGTTCTTTGAGTGATGAAAATGTGCTTATGAAGGTGAGAGCATAGTCAGGGAAATACATTGCTTTCAGTCAGTGGTGAGGCTGTGAGCTCTTGTAGCCTCAGTGTCCTTCATTCTTTTGACTTAGACTGGTTTTCTGCTTAGATGTGGATGAATGTTCAGGAACTCAAATCTTTGTGGTCCCAATTCTGTCTGCACCAACATCCCAGGAGAATACAATTGCTCCTGCCTGCCTGGATATTTTTTGCCTGATTCTCAGACCCTTAAGGATCCAGAGGCTTTTGGATGTACAAGTAATTCTCCTAGCTATGCTGAGGATTTCTCAACAGATATCAAACTATTCTGAAACATACTAACTTATAACAATGACCATTTGTTCTTTTTCATGATTCTATATGTTGAACACATGATTCGTTTGTTTCATGTAGGTCAGATGGGGCACTAGGAAAGCTGGTGTATTGTATATCCAAAATGGTGTTGCTTACACATGGCTGGTAGTTGGTGCTGGTCTTTGGTTGGGACCTCAGCTGGGACCCTAAGATTTTTTCGTGGACCTTTCCTCATGGCTGCTTGGGCTTCCCTGTAGCATGTCAGTTGGTTTCCAAGAAACACAGTTTCAAGAGGAAGAAAACGGAAATGGCCATTCCTTTTATGGTCTGGGCTTGGGAAGTTCCATGACTTCTACCACATGATATTGGTCATAGTCACAGGGCCAGCAGAGATCCCAAGGAAGGAGAATAAACTCCCCATCTCACCAAAGGAACACTATGTGCACAGAAAAATCAGAAGAATTGATGGAGGTCATTGTTGGAGTACCTACTGTACTACAGAGTGCATTTTATATTCTTCAACCCCTCTAGGGAAAATGCATGCTTCTTTTTATTAAAATGTATTATTTCTTATTATTTGCTGATATTCGCTAGCTTCTGATATTGTTAGAAGCAGAATAATAGAGAAGTAAAGTCGAAAGGGATCTTACAAATAAATTAACATAGCTTCAGGGGCCTAGAAACCCATTCAAGATTCCCATCAAAGCCAAGAGAAAAGCTAGGCAGGCAAGCTCATGGATAACCATCTGCTTTTATAGCAAATTATACCCTCTTTTAATTGTCTTACCTATTGAGATTTCACTTTACCTGAAGGAAGTCTTCTTGGGCCAAAGCATTTTGAAAACCATGCACCTAACCCAACTCCATCTGCAAAATTTAAGTCCCAACCATGTAATCTGTGAAAAGTGCTCACCTAGTTCATGCTGAAATATTTCTGGAAGTGGGGCGCTCACTGCCACTAAAAGAAGCTCACTGCTTGGTTAGTGACATTTTCCATGATAACTGGCAGAAAAACTATTTCTTCTTACCTTCCAATCATGGATCATTCTCGTGTCCTTCGAGGCCTTCACATTAACCAATATTCATAACACAAAGACTTTTTATACCAATCCTCCATAGTACTGCCCAATTCCCTGAACCTTAGATTGACATGAGTCACTGCAGAAGGTTGTTCATTCCTCATGTTTTGTGAGTTGACATAGGAATAGAAGAGCTTTTGTCTTCACCTCTTTCCTAATTATTTTTTTCTCATAACATTCTACTCCATATATCCTCTGTGGTCAGAAACCCTCAGAGGAAGAGCTAGCCCCATATTGGCATAGTAGCCTGGCATCATCCTATATTAGTTGAGTGTGGATTTCTCACCCTTAGCACCATTGACATATTGGGCTGTATAATTTTTTGTTGTGAGGAGTTGTTCTGTGAACATGCAGAATGTCTAGTAGCATCTTTGGCTTTCACCCACTAGATCCTAGTAACACCCTTTCGACACCATGCTATGTCAAACAAAAATGTCTTTAGATATTGTACCCTGTTTCCTGGAAAGACAAATCACCCCCAGTTGAGTATTACTGATTCGGGACAGGCAAGCCCCAAAGTGGGATTTAGCTCACAAGGGTTCTTGGCTTTGCCCAGGAAAGATTTCAAAGGCAAGCCAGAGATAGAAGAAAACAGCTTTATTGAAGAGGCAGTGTTACAGCTCTGGCAGTGTTACAACTCTGTGACTGCTCCCGCAGAGCAGGACTACCTCAGAGGCAGAGAGCAGAGCTCAGGGTAGTTTCACAATCATACTTATACCTACTTTTAATAATATGCAGATTAACAGGTAGTTTATGTAGACATTTCTAGGGAAGGGGTAGTAACTTTTGGGTCATCAGGTCATTGCCATAGAAAGGGGCAGTCACTCCCCAATGTTGCCAAGGCGATGGTAGGCTGATGTGGTACACTGGTGGGGGGTGTCTTACGAAAAGCTACTTCCACCCTGTCCTTGTTTTAGCTAGTCCTCAATTTGGTCCAGTGTCCGAGTCCCTCTGGAGTTGAGTCCTGCTTCCTACCTTATTACTAGCTTAACATAATAGAAATTTATCACTTTCATAACAATTCAATATGGATATACCTGGCCAGTGGGTAGCTTTTCTTGACATGGTGATAAAGGAATTCAGTCTCTCTCCATCTTTTGGTTCTTCCATTCTTTAGAACCTTGGAGTTCCTGGTTTTAGCCAGTTGAGGTAAAAGGGGGAGGAGAGGGCCAGATGCAGTGGCTCGCACTTGTGATCCCAGAACTTTGGGAAGCTGAGGTGGGCAGATCACAAGGTCAGGAGTTTGAGACCAGCCTGACCAACATGGTGAAACCCTGTCTCTACTAAAAATACAAAAATTAGCCAGGCGTGGTGGTGCACACCTGTAATCCCAGCTACTCAGAAGGCTGAGGCAGTAGAATCGCTTGAACCCAGGAGGTGGAGGTTGCAGTAAGCCAAGATTATACCACTGCACTGCAGCCTGAGCAACATAGTAAGACTCTGTCAAAGAAAGAAAGAGAGAAAGGGGGGAAAGGGGGAAAGGAGGAAAGAAAGAAGCAAAGAAAGAAATAAATAAGGAAGACAAATAAAAAAAAAAGAAAGGGGAAAGAAGGAAAGGAAGGAAGGAAAAAAGAAAGAAAAAAGGAAGGAAAGAAGAAAGAAAGAGAGAGAAGTTACACCCACTTCTTGACAACCTTGGCCTTGAAGTGACATATATCATGACTGTCATAGTCCATGAATGCAAAGTAGTCACATGACCTCACCTACATGGAGAGGGTTCTGGAAAATGTAGTCCCTGGCTGGGACGCCATTTTCTAGTGAAACATGACTCCTTATTTTGGAAAGGGTAGAGGCATGATTTTGTTGGATCATTCGGCCAACCTGGCTCCACACCCATTCTGTACCCCACAGATATTGATGAATGCATTGAAATGTGCCCCATCAATTCAACATGCACCAACACTCCTGGGAGCTACTTTTGCACCTGCCACCCTGGCTTTGCACCAAGCAACGGACAGCTGAATTTCACAGACCGAGAAGTGGAATGTAGAGGTGAGCAGGAAGTTTGCTGGACAGTCCAGAAAAGATGTTTCTCTTTGCTCTTCTGGGTTTGTTGATATTCTCCAGTTCTTTGCAGATATTGATGAGTGCCTCCAAGATCCATCAACATGTGGTCCAAATTCTGTCTGCACCAATGCCCTGGGCTCCTACCACTGTAGCTGCATTGCAGGCTTTCATCCCAATCCAAAAGGCTCCCAGAAAGATGGAAACTTCAGCTGCCAAAGTAATCATCTCTTTGTATATCTTGGCAATGGAGTCTGTGTCTGGCTTTGGTTGGAAAATTCTCACTCTACTCAACCTCTGGATCTTCCTCTACTGTTACCTCATCCACATATTCTGTTTCTTTTTTTTTTTTCTCCATTCATTTACTCTTTTGTTAATTTACTCTTTCAAATGATTTCTGGAGCACCTATTAATTAATAAATTAGTTAGTTTAACAGACCCCTGCAGTAGGTGCTGAAGATTTGGTCCTGTGTATAATGAGCATGATTCTTGTCCTTGTGTAGCTTATAGTCTAGGTAAGGAGCCAGAAAGCACACACACAATTATTTAATCATAACTATGAATGAAACAAACAAACAAAAAATCACAGTGTGCTTTGGAGTGACTAATAGGATGTTGATTATGCTCCAAGCAAGCAACATTTAAGCAGAAACTTGAAGGAGGAGTAGGACTTCTCTAGAGGAAGGATGGAGATCATGCTGTTCTGGGTTATAGCAAATACAAAGGTCCTGAGGCTCACACCAAATGAGGACAAGGGGAAGTGGCATTCGATATATCTGATGAAGTAGACGGGTCAGATTCTGCTGGGTCTTGGTGCCTTGTGAGGAATTTTGGAAGAGCTGGATGCAGTGACATACCTATACAGCACTTTGGGAGGCTAAGGTGAGAGGATCACTTGAGGCCAGGAATTTAAGACCAGCCTAGGCAACATTGCAAGATCCTGTCTCTACCAAAAAATCATGATAAAAAATTAGCCAGGTATAGTAGCATATGCTTATAGTCCTAACTGCTCAGGAGCCTGAGGTGGGAGGATTGCTTTTGCCTAGGGGATCGAGGCTGCAGTGAGCTATGATCATGCCACTGCACTTCAGCCTGGTGACAGAGTGAGACCCTGACTTTTTTTTTTTTTTTTTTTTTTTTTTAAGATGGGGTTTTACCATGATGGCCAGGCTGGTCTTGAACTCCCGACCTCAGGTGATCCACCCACCTCGGTCTCCCAAAGTGCTAGGATTACAGGTGTGAGCCACCGCGCCCGGCCGACCCTGTCTTTAAAAAAAGAATTTTAGAGTCCTTTTTGCCCCCAGGAACAATGGGGAACCATGAAAAGTTTAAAACCATTAAATTATGGATTATTTAATACATGAAAAATATGTGTAACTTATTGGAGGCAATGAAGTATAACAAGCAAATGAATATATCTGATGTACTTCCCAATATAATCAAGATAATATCATCAATGCCATTGGTTCTCTATGTTCCTTCTCCATTCTATCTCCTTGTATCCTCCTCAGAAAAACACTTAGAATTTGGTGTTAATTATTTCCATAGTTAAAAGAATATTTTCCCGAGTATGTACCCCTAAACAATATCTGCCTAGTAGCGCTTATTTCGGAGCTTTATAAAAATGGTATCATACTACATATGACTACAGATTTATGTCTTTTATATGTGTGACTTCTCTAATTTGTTTCACTCAATATCATGCCTCTGTGAATGTGAGCTGTGCAGGAGCATACCATTGAGTGAGACATCATACATATAAAAGACATACATCTATAGTCATATTCATGATTGCCTCTAAGAGGCATGATATTGAATGAAATAGAGCAAATTAGAAAATTGCATCTTGTAGTTAACATGTAATTACAAATTAGAAAATTATGTTGTAGTCAACATGTCCTTTGTGTTGTAGTGTGTCATTGTGGTTTGTTCATTTTCACCCTTGTGCATTATGGCAACAGATGGATTTTAAGTGGGGGAGGGGAGCAGATGGACGCAGACTTGAATTTTCATCATATTTTGCTGAGGTTGAAGTTTGGTTTGGTTGCTGTTGTTTTCTTCCTAGGGGTGCCCTTCAAATGTAAGGAAGCTATGATACTCAATAATGAGCAGGCCCAGCAATGCCAAGAGGGAACCACAATGAAACCTGAATATGCAAGTATTTTTTAAGATTCCTAGTTTTTGAAGTTTTCTTAGAAGCCATTTAGGTAGAATGTTGTTTTCGCAGTTCTAACAAAGGCAAAAGTAATAGTGGCCAAAACCTGACAGCCAGTTTATTCTTCTCTTCTGTAATCATCTGAGTGTAATCTATGCAGCACACATATGATGGCTCCATTACGTTCTGCCAGCATCAACACAAGACTCCCACTTTGTGGTTCAAGATGGCTGCTCCAGCTCCTGCCCTCACATCTGCATTCCTTGTGAGAAGGGGAGAGGAGGAAGTGAAAAGCACAATCCTTCTCTTTAAGTGTATAACCCAGCACCACTTCTGCTTGCACCTGATTGGGTAGAAATTAGTCACATGGTCACACCTAGCTCCAAGGGAAGCTGGGAAGAGAGGATGTATGCCTGTCTAAAACTTGAGGATTCTCTTAATAAAAGAACAAGAGAATATATTGACTTTACCACCAGTGAAGGTGTTGGTGCTGCAACTGAGTGATGGTGGTGCAGGGCTGTTACACAGCCAGCCACGCAAAAAGGAATTTGGACATCCTGACTGTCTAAGGAAGTCATTGCAATGAGTAAAGACTCCACGGCCTTTTTAGAAATTGATGTCACTATTCTAAGTATGAGCTTCTAAATTATAGTTTTGGGATTCCCACATGCCTTGGACCACGGTTTTTCTTTTTAAATTGTGGTGAGGTACACATAACATAAAACTCACCACTTTAACTATTTTAAAGTGTACAATTTAGTGGCATTTGGTCCATTCACAATGCTATGCAATCATCACTTCAATCTAGTTCTAGATTTTTTTTTTTTTTTTTTTTTTTGAAATGGAGTCTTGCTCTGTCACCCAGGCTGGAGTGCAATAGTATAATCTTGGCTTCCTGCAACCTCTGCCTCCTGGTTTCAAGAAATTCTTTCTGCCTCAGTCTCCAGAGTATGTGGGACTACAGGTGCCCACCACCATGCCTGGCTAATTTTTGTGTTTTTAGTAGAGACAGTGTTTTGCCATGTTGGCCAGGCTGGTCTTGAACTCCTGACCTCTGGTGATCCACCTGTCTTGGCCTCCCAAAGTGCTGGGATTACAGGCATGAGCCACCATGCTCAGCCTAGTTCTAGAATATTTTTATCATTAAGCAGTCACTCTCCATTCTGTTCCACCACTAGCCCATGGTAAACACTGATCAGCTTTCTGTCTTCAATGATTTGTCTATTCTTGGCATTTCCTAGAAATGGAATAATGCAATATTTGCTCCTTTATGTCACTTCTTTCACTCAGCATGATATTTTCAAGATTCATTTATGCTGTAGTACATATCAGAGAACTCCATTCCTTTTCATGGCTGAATAATATTCCATAAGGACCACTGTTAGTTCATATGTTTCCTCTTCTTTTAATATCACTAAGTAGTTTTGCTATTTGTTTATGTTTGCTTTTTTTTATTCATGGAATGAAAAGGTGATGTGATTCAAATGCTGATCAAACAATGAATTTTTATTTCCATGAGAATTCTAGAGACTCAGGAATTCAGGACCACCTCATAGGATGGGGCTTTATGGGCTAATTTGTAGATTACATGCTTGGGGGGAATAGATCGATCCATGCTCACAAATGCCCCCTCTCCCCCCCCCTTTTTTTTTTGGGGCACAGGTCTCGTTTTGTGCACTGATAAATGACATGTTTGACATTCTGGACAATGTGTGTGAAAGTAAAACAACTGTAGTTTCCATGAAGGTAATGATTGAGTCTTTTAAATTGTGCTTTGAGTTTCAAATATCCTGGGCACACTTTGGGTGCAGAAAGACATCTTTATGGCCAGGTGTGGTGGCTTACACAGGTAATCCCAGCACTTTGGAAGGTTGAGGTGGGTGGATCACTTGAGGTCAGGAGTTCGAGACCAGCCTAACCAACATGATAAAACCCCGTCTCTACTAAAAATATGAAAATTAGCCAGGCATGGTGGCAGGCTCCTATAGTACCAGCTACTCGGGAGGCTGAGGCAGGAGAATTGCTTGAACCTGGGAGGTGGAGGTTGTGGTGAGCTAAGATAGCACCACTGTACTCCAGCCTGGGTGACAGAGTGAGATTCCGTCTCAAAAAAAAAAAAAAATCTCTTTATAATTAATGGATTGTTAATTAATATTTAATTTTTTATAGCTGTAAGATTTGAAAAATTAGCATACAGTAAAATTACCCTTTTCCTTGTATAGTTTGATGAGTTTTCTCACCTGAATAGATTTGTGGAACTACCACTATAATTAGGATGCAGAACAGTTTAATGATCTCCAAAAATTCCCTTTGGCTTCTCCCTTATAGCCAGATACTCCCTCCACCACTAACTTCTGCACATCCCTGACCTAGTCTCTGTCACCGGAGTTTTGTCTTTTGAAGAATGTTACATGAATGAAATCACATAGTATGTGCTCTTTTGAGACTGGCTTCTTTCACTCAGCATAATGCATTTGTGATGCCTGGATAGTGTGTATATGTAGAGTGCCATTTCTTCCTCCTCCTCCTCCTTCTTTCTTTCTATTGTTAATGAGATTCAGGACATTCTCATTGGTATATAACCATCACCACCATCCATCTTGAGAACTTTCTCATCTTTCCCCCAAAAACTCTGTTGCCCTGAAACACTCACTTCTCATCCCCCTCCCCAGCCCCTGGCTCCCACCATCCTACTTTCTGTCTCTGAGAATCTGATCACTCTAGGAACCTACTAGGAGTGAGGTCATACAGGATTTGTCCTTTTGTGTCCGAGCTCTGTCACTGAGCATGATGTCCTCCAGGTTCATCCACGTTGTAGCATGGGTCAGTGCTTCATTCCTTTTTCATTACCCAGTAATATTCCATTTTATGAATGTATCATCATTTATCCATTCATCTTTGAAAGACATTTGGGTTGTTTCCAGTATTTTAGAGATTATCAATAGAGCTGATATTTTTTTAAAAAAAATTTTTTTAGCGGATTTTCACTCTTGTTGCCCAGGCTGGAGTGAAATGGCTGTGATTTCGGCTCACCGCAACCTCTGCCTCCCAGGTTCAAGAGATACTCCTGCCTCAGCTTCCTGGGTAGCTGGAATTACAGACATGCACCACCATGACTGGTTAAGTTTTGTGTTTTTAGTAGAGATGGGGTTTCTCCATATTGGTCAGGCTGATCTCGAACTCTTGACCTCAGGTGATCTGCCCGCCTCAGCCTCCCAAAGTGCTGAGATTACAGGCATGAGCCACCGCGCCCTTCCAATAGAACTGTTATAAACAAACATTCATATAGAGTTTTATGTGTGTATGAGCATAAATTATTAAAACCTAGTTTTTCTTTTTTTTGTTTTTTGAGTTGGAGTCTCACTCTGTCACCCAGGCTGGAGTGCAATGGTGCGATCTCGGCTCACTGCAACCTCTGACTCCCGGGTTCAAGCGGTTCTCCTGCGTCAGTCTCCTGAGTAGCTGAGATTACAGGCATGCGCCACCATGCCTGCTAATTTTTTATTTTTAGTAGAGATTGGGTTTCTCCATGTTGATCAGGCTGGTCTTGAACTCCCAACCTCAGGTGATCTGCCCACCTCTGCCTTCCAAAGTGCTGGGATTACAGTCGTGAGCCACAGCATCTGGCCAAAACGTAGTTTTTTTAAGCTTTAAGTTGAACTCATTGATACTGTCATTTTTTTTCATAAATCTGGTTATTTTGGTATGAAAATAAGAATTACACTTTCTTGTAATTTTATTAAATGAATATATTTATTTATAAAGTATACATTCATTCCTAGGGTTTTCGGATTAAATTTTGATAAATGATTAACCCTATTTAAAAACTTAGTTCAATTTCCTCAAATGTTTTACACTATGTTTATAAATATTCCAATTCCCCCTCCCCACTCTGCCCAAATTGGAAGTACCTAGTGAAGAGGATTTACAAATCTAACAGGCAAAGTCACTGGGGTCCTGAGTGACTCGTAAATCTAATTAATCGAAATGATTCAGATTTTTTTTAGACATTCAAACAGTTTGTAAACAGCCATGTTCTCTTAAATTGTCCACATTAAAATAACAAGTCAAACTGCTTTCTGCAATAAAACCATGTGGGTAATTGGTTAGCTTCTCTAATGTGTCAAATTGTTCCTTTTAACACCCTTTTTGTTTGAGACTGTCTTGCTCTGTTTCCCAGGCTGGAGTGCAATGGCATGATCTCGGCTCACTGCAACCTTTGCCTCCTAGGTTCAAGCATTTCTCTTGCCTCAGCTTCCCAAGTAGCTGTGATTACAGGTGCCTGCCACCACGACTGGCTAATATTTTGTATTTTTAGTAGAGACTGGGTTTCACCATGTTGGCCAGGCTGATCTTGAACTCCTGACCTCAGATGATTCACCCTCCTTGGCTTCCCAAAGTGCTGGGATTACAGGCATGAGCCGCCATGCCCTACCCCAACTCTTCACATAACAGATGTTTCTAGATTATGCTAAATAAGTCAAAACCTTCTAAATTTAACACAAATCTTGCTAAGGATCTTTAGGTTGCCTAAAATTTTCCAACTTTCCCGAGCATATAAAATAACTTTCCCAGCTAAGAAGAATAGATTTAACATATCAGAGGGGCAGGATTTGAAGAGATTTCATCTGCCATAGAATTGGGTACTGTGTTTCCTGGAGTTGGTTCTAATTGAGATATTTCTGCTATGTCAGTGGGGAGGGGATCCCACACCCATGCCTTTCAGGGATTACAGAGCTCATAGTAGCCTGTTTCTCTTAGACAACTATCTCTCAAATGTCCCGCTTACTCCGTGTTTATTTTTTATTTTATTTTACTTTTGAGACAGAGCCTTGCTCTGTCGCCCAGGCTGGAGTGCAGTGGCATGTTCTTGGCTCACTGCAACCTCCTCCTCCCGGGTTCAAGTGATTCTCCTGCCTCAGCCTTCCAAGTAGCTGGGATTACAGGCACCCGCCACCATGCCTGGCTAATAGTTTTTGTATTTTTAATAGAGATGGGGTTTCATTCTTTTGGCCAGGCTGGTCTCAAACCCTTGACCTTGTGATTCGCCACCTGGGCCTCCCAAAATGCTGGGATCACAGGCGTGAACCACGGCACCCAGCCTCAAGTTTTATTTCTGTTGGGGCTTCTTGAATCAGGAAAAGGAGCCCGAGTGGATGCCACTTTTAATTTTCCTTTGGGTTAACTCCCAGCCTAATGAGAAAAAGGACAGCTGTTATTTCATTAATGAGAGAGAGAGAGCAAATCAGCAAACACGTCTTTCCTTGCAGAGTATGGCTGAGAGTTTTGTTCCTGTGCTTGAACAAATGTCCACATGGACCAACTTCACCAAGAAAGAGACATCCTCCCTGGCCACAGTCTTCCTGGAGAGTGTGGAAAGCACAACGCTTGCAGCTTTTTTGAGATCCTCAGAGAATGCCACTCAGACTGTCCAGACGGAATACTTAGGTAGGAGATACCCTTTGTTGCAAGGTTACACCTCGGTGATGATTTTGAGAGTTGACTTTGGCAATGGGATTTTCCATGGGTTTTCCCACCCATTCTTTCCTCAACTGTTTAAAAACCTTGAACTCAGGACAGCAGGGGGTGGGGAGGTTGAGGAAGGATAACATGGGGAGAAATGCCAGATATAGGTGACAGGGGGATGGAGGCAGCAAACCACCTTGCCACAAGTATGTACCTATGCAACAATCCTGCATGATCTTCATATGTACCCTAGAACCTAAAGTATAATAATAATAAAAAAAAGTAGAAATTTCCAAAAAAACCTTGAACTCACAGCAAAGCAAATCTAATCATATTAACAACATTTTCCCTTCACTGAGCACTTAGCAAAGGCCAGGCACTGTGCTAAGACCATATCATTAATTTATTCTACAAATACTTGCTGATTGCTTGCTATGTGCGGAGCTAAGGTATGACAGTCATCATCTGTGTTCAAGTACTTCCTGTTTGCCATGCTAAGCCGATGGCTACTAAGTTCAAGTACTTCCTGGCTACTGTAGGGTTAGGTAGGATTTGCGAACTAGTTCAGGCCAATAAATTGTGAAATAGAGTAGTTGCCAATATGAGACTTTCCAGAACTTTCTTTCCCTCTGCCCATATGATTAGCAGTGCTTCAGATTACAGCTGCTCCATCTGCCTGGGTCCCAGAATGAAGATAACATAGAACATGGCCTCAAGTCAATTTCCAATAGACACAAAGCATTAATGAGATATAAACACTTGTTATTTTTTAATCCACTAAGACTTAGGGTTGTTTGTTACTGCTGCAAGACTGATACTCTCTTGATGCATACGTACTTGATAGATGAGTACTTGGGAACAGTGGGTGCTGTAGATCTTTTACATTAGCACCCCACTCCTGGTAGTTGTTCCAGTATCATTCACATAAACCTAGGACGTTCCAACCTAATGAATGCCCAGAAGCCCAAGAGGTCGAAATAGAGTGTTTGGTGGACTCCCATCAGTAGTGAACAAAATTAGCCCCATGAATCTCATACTTTAGTAAGCTGAGTCAGAAAATAAACAGACATCTGATATACCAAACAGAGGTAGTGCTATTGAGAAAAATACAGCAGGCTAGGGAGGTTAGAGAGGTTCTGGATTAGAGAGAGAGTTGCTATTTTATATAGTGTGATTAGGGTAAGTCTCATTGGGGCAGGGATGTCAGGGAGGAGAGCCATGTAAATATCTGAAGAAAGAGCAAGTGCAGGAATACCTGGAGAATTCAAGTAACAACGAGGTGGCCAGTGTGGCTGAAGTGGCATTGAGGATGATGAGAGCAATAGGAGAAAGGAAGGGAGATGGAAATGTAGATAAATGTAGGGACTTGAGGTTTCTTTTTTCCTTTTTTTTTCTTCTGTTAGAGACAGGGTTTCACTCTGTCACCCAGGCTGGAGTACAGTGGTATGATCATAGCTCACTGCAGCTTTGCACTCTCAGGCTCAAGCAATCCTCCTGCCTCAGCCTCCTGAGTAGCTGAGACGATAGATGTGCACCACCATGCTTGGCTAGTTTTTTAAATTTTTGGTAGAAATGAGGTCTTGCTATGTTGCCCATGGTGATCTTGAACTCCTGAGCTCAAGCAATCCTCCTGCTTGGCCTCCCAAAGTACTAGGATTATAGGCCTGAACCACTGTACCCAGCCAAGATTTTATTTGAAGTAAGATAAAAAGGGCATTAAAATTTGGGAACAGGTATGGTATTCTCTGGCTTATATTTCACAAGGATAATTCTGGTTCTATTATCCATCTTATTTTCATGAAGAGCCAATAGGATAGGTTATGCAATGCTTGCCATGATACAGATGAGAAATAAAAGGCCCAGAGACATTAAGTCAATGGTCAAATTTAGGCAGCTAGTGTGTGGCAGAGCTGGACCTCCTAGTTACCACCATCTGACGGCAGAACCTGAGCTCTTGTTTATTATGCTAGGCTTGCCCCAATTCTCTACTATTTCTTTTGGTTTTAGAAAACATGTAAGTTTGGAGTAGAGAGAAGATCAAGACTGTTGCCTACTATCACTGTTGATTTCGACTCCATCTTTCCCTGATGCACTCGTAGGATGTGAGAGCTCACTTCTAAGGCTCCAGCTGGGTTTCTTATTTGTTCAGTGCTATGGTCATTTATCATGGGACTCAAGATCTTTCCTATGGTGAACTGAACTTTCTCTTCTTTCCTTTGCTCGCCACAATGGATGTGTACCTTTTTTGCACAGAAACCAAATTCAGAACCGACTTTCTGAGTGACCTCATACGAACTCCCCCTTTCTCTTTTCAGACATCGAGAGCAAAGTTATTGACAAAGAATGCAGTGAAGAGAATGTGACTTTGAGTTTGGCAGCTAAAAGGGATAACATGAAGATCCGGTGTTCCACAATTGAGGAATCTGAATCCAGAGGTATAGTTCCTCTCCTGAAAATACAGGTTATGGTGTATTTCATCAGTAAACATTTATTGGTCACCTTCAAGGCACCAAGACCAGTACCAGATGGTTGAGAACCACTGAGGGCAGAAATGGCCCATGGTTTCAGAGAGTTTTCCATCTGCTAGGGAAGTCAAATATTAAATAACCTTATGATCCTGGAGCATTGAGACCTTCACTGGCCTATATGATATGTACTGGTCACATTCAGCTGTTGAACACTTGAAATGTGATTAATCCAGGTGGAGAGGTACTGTAAACCTAAAATAAACACTGTATTTCAAAGACTTAGTACAAGAAAAGAAGGAGTAAAACATCTCACTAGTCATTTTCTATATTTTAAATAATTTTTATATTTAAAATAATTTAAAAATTAAAAATTAAAAATTTTAAAATTTTTTATTTTAAAATCATTTTTATGTTTAAAATAATTTAATTTTTATATTTAAAATAATTTATAAATAAAAATTTAAATTTTAAAATATTTTAAAAAAATTTTTAATAATTTAAATTTATTTAAATTACATTTAAATATATTTTTAAATTTAAAAATATATTTTCTGTGTATGTGTGTGTTTGTGTCTGTGTAGGGTTGTGTGTGTGTGTGTGTGTGTGTGTGTGTGTGTGTGTGTGAAGTCTTCCATAATAACAAGCAAACGATTTCCCCCCGTTTTTCATTTGGGGAAACCTGCAGGGACCACTGGCGTGGCTTTTGTCTCCTTTGTGGGCGTGGAGTCTGTTTTAGACGAGTGCTTCTTCCACAACCCCCAGACTCCCTTGGCCAACTCTGAGATGAAGCTGAAGATGAATTCTCGAGTTATCGGGGGCATCATGACTGGGGAGAAGAAAGATGGCTTCTCAGATCCAGTCATCTACACTCTGGAGAACATTCAGGTTTGTGAAGAGGTCGCTACTGAGATTCCCGTCTACCTGTTGGGAACTCCTCATCTCTCAGTTGCCTTGACTCGTTTTTTTATGGGAAGCTATTGAGGCGGTAAACTTCCACAGTTTCTAGCAATCAAGCCAATTAACAGAAGCCACCTCTAAAGGAATGAGCTCTCCCACTGTTACCAAATAGAACTAGGTCCATTTGGTCCGCTGAAGGACCAGGTTTTTGTGGAGAGAAAAGTTTATTGCAAGGCTGCCAAGCAAGGAGACAGGAGTCTGGCTCAAATCTGTCTCCCCAAGCTGGGGAACTGGGGCAGGTTTTATAGTCAGTGGGTAATGAGTTGTGATCTGATTGCATCTTGCAATGAAGTGATGGTGGGAGGTGTGATCTGATTGGATCCTGCCATGGGGTGATGCCAGGACTTGATCTGATTGGATCCTGGATCCTGCTATGTAGTGTTCCCTCCTCCTCTTCCTCCTCCTCTTCCTCCTCCTCCTCCTCCTCCTCCTCCTTCTTCTGAGATGGAGTTTCACTCTTATTGCCCAGGCTGGAGTGCAATGATGTAATCTCGATTCACTGCAATTTCTGCCTCTCTGGTTCAAGTGATTCTCCTGCCTCAGCCTCCTGAGTAGCTGCGACTACAGGCACCCACCACCATGCCCCACTAATGTTTGTATTTTTAGTAGAGATGGGGTTTCATCCTGTTGGCCAGGCTGGTCTCAAACTCCCGACCTCAGGTGATCTGGCTACCTCGGCCTCCCAAAGTGCTGGGATGACAGGCATGAGTCACCACACCCAGCCTCTAGTATACATTCTTAAAGCATATTGTTGTTCTTAAACTGTTGCTAAAAATATTTCTTTGCTTACTTGGTTTTTATGTTTATCTTCCCACTGCATTATGATCTCCTTGGGGGAAGAACCATGTCTATTTTATTTACTAATGTCTCCCATAATCAGTACAGATCAAGGCATGCAATAGGTATTCAATAAAAATGCATTGAACAAGCCTGGGCATGGTGGCTCATGCCTGTAATCCCAACACTTTGGGAGGCCTAGGTGGGCGGATCACTTGAGGTCAGGAGTTCGAGACCAGCCTGGCCAACATGGAGAAACCCTGTCTCTACTAAAAATACAAAAATTAGCTGGGTGTGGTGATGCATGCCTGTAATCTTGGAATTTTGGAAGGCCGAGGCAGGTGAATCACTTGATGTTAGGTGTTCAAGACTGGTCTGGCCAACATGGGGAAACCCCATCTCTACTAAATATACAAAAATTAGCCAAGCATGGTGGTAGGCACTTGTAACCCCAGCTACTCAGGAGGCTGAGGCAGAGGAATTGCTTGGACCTGGGAGGCAGAAGTTGTAGTCAGCAGAGACTGCACCACGGCACTTCAGCCTGGGCGACAGAGCGAGACTGTCTCACACACACACACACACACAAACCCTACACATTGAATGAGTAAGTGAATAAATGAATGACTTTGCAGAAGGCCTTATTATGGATTTGGTGAAAGGAGGAGTTTTCTTCTAGCAACAGGAATGTAAGCTACTCCATCAGACTGGCCCTCCCTGCGTAATGAAATATTTTTTGTCCCATTCCCTCAGAACATACCCTGTGTATTCTCGTCCCTAGTGACTCTTGAGGATGGTCACATTTAATCCATTTGAGGAGGATTCACAGGTGACCTGGGCCTTTTTTTTTCTTTTTTCCAGCCAAAGCAGAAGTTTGAGAGGCCCATCTGCGTTTCCTGGAGGACAGATGTGGAGGGTGGGAGATGGACACCCTCTGGCTGTGTGGTCCTGGAAGCTTCTGAGGTGCATACCATCTGCAGCTGCAATCACTTGGCAAATCTTGCCGTTATCATGGCGTCTGGGGAGCTCACGGTCAGTAATGAGGATTTGTTCCCTGAGGCAGAATATCTGCCTCCAAATCCAATGTGAAAATATTGATTAAACATCTGTCGTGTGTCTCCCATGGGGATGGGTGTTGACGGAGTCATGGGGACAGAAGGGGTAGATGATACGCCTTTGCCCCTGCGGAATTTACAGTCTGATTGGGAAGCCACAAAACTCAAATATAAAATGAGAAATAATATCCTAAATAGGGCCAGGCACTATAGCAATCACAGGTCTTACTTTTTTTTTTTTTTTTTTTTGAGACAGAGTCTCACTCTGTTGCCCAGGCTGGAATGCAATGGCACAATCTTGGCTCACTGCAACCTCCACCTCCCAGGTTCAAGTGATTCTCCTGCCTCAGCCTCCTGAGTAGCTGAGATTAGAGGCCCCCGCCACCACGCCCAACTAATTTTTGTATTTTTAGTAGACAAAGTTTCACCAGGTTGACCAAGCTGGTCTCAAACTCCTGACCTCTCGTGATTCACCCACCTCAGCCTCCCAAAGTGCTGGGATTACAAGCGTGAGCCACCACACCTGGCCCTCACAGATCTTACTTAATGTGCACCTACAGTGTGCTGGACTCTTTAAGTTAAGTGGTTTTAGACCCATTTCACAGGATGGGAGACCAAGGGGTCAGTGGCCTGTCTGGTCATGAAGCGCTAGAAATTGGTAGAGGTGGAATTGAAATCTGGGGAAGTCTGGTTCCAAAGTTGTACTTTAAATGTTTTCATTTAATCCTCCTAAAACAACTTTAGTGGATCCATTTCCACTAAACCGTGCAAATGAATCAGGAAGTAATGCTGTAAGAATTCAGAGATGTTTCCAAGACAGCTGATGATAGATCAAGGGGAAAAAGAATATGAAATAAGCCTTGGTGAGTGAGTTGATTTGGCAGACAGGAAGGACATCCTCATTAGTGTTGTAGAAAGTATGCTTTCCTATCATGATAGACCCAAGGTTTAATTCCCTACCAGGAAGACCTCATGTGGCATTTCGAGGACCACTTGGCTTAGGATTTCAGAGAACTGGATCCAGAGCAAAACTGACTTAGTTTCAAGTTCCGTCTCTACCACTTTCTAGCTTTCTTGGAAAAGTCACTTAACATTTCTGTGCTGAGCCCAGCTCTGTCATCTCAAAAATGAGAACGACAAAAAATAATGACAATAACTAACATTTATATGGTTTGTTTCTGGCACAGTTGTACTTTAAATGTTTTCATTTAATCCTCCTAAAACAACTCTCTGAGGCAGTTACCATTAATATTTTCTTTTTAACAGATGAGGAATCTGAGGCATAGAGCAGTTAAGTGTCTTCTCCAAACTCACACAACTAGAAATTGGTCAGTTTTCTTTTTCTTTCTTTCTTTCCTTCTTTCTTTTCTTTTCTTTTCTTTTCTTTTCTTTTCTTTTCTTTTCTTTCTTTCTTTCTTTCTTTCTTTCTTTCTTTCTTTCTTTCTTTTTCTTTTCTTTCTTTCCTTCCTTCTTTCTTTCTTTGTTGCTTTTTCTTTTTCTTTTTCTTTCTTTCTTTCTTTTTTTTTTGAGACTGAGTTTCACTCTTGTCCTCCAGGTTGGAGTGCAATGGCATGATCTTGATCTTGGCTCACTGTAACCTCTGCCTCTCAAGTTCAAGTGGTTCTCCTGCCTCAGCCTCCCAAGTAGTTGGGATTACAGGAGCCCATCACCACCATGCCCAGCTTTTTTTTTTTTTTTTCATTTTTAGTAGAGACAAGGTTTTACCATGTCGGCCAGGCTGGTCTTGAACTCCTGACCTCAGGGTTCCACCTACTTTGGCCACCCAAAGTGCTGGGATTACAGGCATGAGCCATCATGCCCAGCCAATGATCAGTTTTCTTAACCACTTTGTGACAATATCATAGAGAGGTACTCAGAAGATGGTGCCTAGCATATGCTTCACCCACAGAAAGCCCTCAGATACACTTAAAATTCATTTTAAAATTGGTTATGAATAAATGGCATAGAAGAAGGACTTAGTGTGTCATGTTCCATTCCCAAAGTTGGAGCATTCTTGAATGTCTGCACTGTCAGTTGGGATTCAATACAGGAAGCAAAACCACTCCAGGTATTTCAAGCAGAAAGGGATTTAACACAGGGAATTGGGTGGTCACAAAAATCTCTGGGAGAGGATGGAGGAGTTGAAGTCAGGGGGCTGCTGCTTTGGATTTTGATTTCAAGGTCATCCCCCAATGCAGCTGTAACTCAGAAATTGCTGCTGTCATTTTGCCGCCCCACTCCACCATGAAACTGGGGACTAGACAGTTGAAATGTGAAATTAAGCTACAGCTCACTCCTGTCTGCAGAAAGCTGATATTTGCCTCCCTTCTGCATTCCAAAACTTTCACAGATCTATCTCACTGGAGAACCTAGATTATATCCAGGACCTTAGTTTCCAAAGGATTCTGCGAGATGTAGTTTGTGGACATCCAGCCCCAGTAAAACACGGAATAGGGCATAGGACACACTGGGAACAGGTGCTGGTGGATGCCAGTGGACTGCAAAGGATAATGAAGGACAAGATCTAGTTCACTCTGAGTGTTAGAGGGAGAAAAGGCCTCCAAGCTAATTTTGCCTGAGCAAGGGTTTTGGATAACTCTTTTTCCCTGCCTGGGGGGATTTTGATCCCTTCTCAGATTCCAACTATGGAATTCCTTCCTGACAGATGGAGTTCTCCTTGTACGTCATTAGCCACGTGGGCATCATCATCTCCTTGGTGTGCCTCATCTTGGCCATCGCCACCTTTCTGCTGTGTCCCTCCATCCGAAATCACAACACCTACCTCCACCTGCACCTCTGCGTGTGCCTCTTCTTGGCCAAGACTCTCTTCCTCGCCGGTATAGACAAGACTGACAACCAGGTCTACGTCGCCCGGGCTGTGTCCTCACTGAGCCCCATCCTCTCCCCATCTGCCTCAGCTCATTCCTACCCAACTCCCTCTATGCCTGTTCCTACCTCAGAGCCTTTGCATATGCTGTGCCCTCTGCCTGTAACACTCACTTTCAGCTTCTCACCTGCCTGACTCCTTGTGACAGCTCTCAGATTAAATTACATCCCTGATCTTGTAATGAATTGTAGTGGTTCCTCCTATTACTTGTTTTTTGTTGGTTTTGTTTTTGTTTTTTGTTTCTATTTTTGAGACAGAGTTTCACTTTTATTGCCCAGGCTGGAGTGCAACGGCACAATCTCAGCTCACTGCAACCTCCACCTCCTGGGTTCAAGCAATTCTCCTGCCTCAGTCTCCCAAATAGCTGGGACTACAGGTGTGAGCCATCACGCCCCACTAATTTGCTTTTTGTATTTTTAGTAGAGATGGGGTTTCACCATGTTGGCCAGGCTGGTCTCAAACTCCTGACCTCAGGTGATCCACCCACCTTGGCCTCCCAAAGTGCTGGGATTACTGGCATGAGCCACCACGCCTGGCCCCTCCTATCACTTTCTAAACCAGAGGTTCTCTCCTGGGTGCTGTTCCCTCCAGGGAGACTTGGCAATGTCTAGAGACATTTTGGTTGTCACAACTGGAGGAGCATGCTATGGGCATCTAGTGGATAAAGGTTAGAGATGGTGCTAAATATCTTGTAGAGCACAAGACAGCCCCACCCCCATGATAGAGAATGATCCTGAGATAATGTCACAAATGTCAATAATGCTGCAGCTTAGAATCTCTACTTCCCTTCCCTTCCCCTCCCTTTCCCTCCCTTTCCCTCCCTTCCCCTCCCTTCCCCTCCCTTCCCTTACTTTCCCCTCCTTTTCCTTCTCTTCCCCTCCCCTCCCCTCCCTTCCCCTTCCCTTCTCTTCTCTTCCTTCTTTTTTGACTTTTTGACAGGGTCTTGCTCTGTCACCCAGGCTGGAGTGCAGTGGCTGAATCACAGCTCATTACAGCCCCCTGGGCTCAAGCGATCCTCCTGCCTCTGCCTCCCAAGTAGTTGGGACCACAGGCATGTGCCACCATGACTGGCTAATTTTTGCATTTTTGTATAGAGACAGGGGGGTTTTGCCATGTTGCCCAGGCTGGTCTCAAACACCTGGGCTCAAGCGATCTGCCTGCTTCGGCCTTCCAAAGTGCTGGGATTACAAACATGAGCCACCACGCCCAGCCAATAAAACTTTATTTACAAGGAAGGCTCAGTTTGCTGAGCCCCCCCCCATTTTCAACCATTCCCTAAAGTAGGGTGATCTACGATCAGTTTTCCTGAAACTCTTCCTGTTTTAGAACTGAAAGTCATGCATCTTGAGAAATCTCAGTTCCAGACAAACCAGGACGATGAGTCCCCCTTACCAAGAGATGGCACTGGCTCTGGTCAAGAACCACTGAGAATCTCTGTACATGTTTGTGAGATGAATGAATGAACTAGGTTTTGGGAACTTTCTCTCTCTTCCTTTCTCCTGCTCAATTTCTCTCTGGAGTGAAGGATCCTGATGTGAATGCTTCTCCCCTCCAGATGGGCTGCACCATCATTGCAGGCTTCCTGCACTACCTTTTCCTTGCTTGCTTCTTCTGGATGCTGGTGGAAGCTGTGATGCTCTTCCTGATGGTCAAAAACCTGAAGGTGGTGAATTACTTCAGCTCTCGCAACATCAAGATGCCGTACCTCTGTGTCTTTGGTTATGGGATGCCAGGGCTAGTGGTGGTGATCTCTGCCGGTGTGCAGCCACAAGGCTATGGAATGTATAATCGGTGAGTGGCATCCTCTCTCTTCCTGAAGACCCTGCTGCCAGGGCTCATGGTAATCATGACATGAGCAACAAGAAGAGTAACTATGGTAACTGGTTGTGGCTACCGTTTATCGAGCTCTTTATGTACTGTTGGTTTCAGAACCACCATGTACAGCAGCACAGGTTGTGCACTGCACAAATCCAGAGTCACTACTATTTGAGATTTGTGTCCCAGGGAGAAAACATCTGGTTGACCTAACTTGATTATTTTCCTTTCCTTGTGTATATGACATGGGGGGTGGGAGTGAAGGTGGGAGAGGAATACTTCTGCTAAGGGAATATTGGGGTGCTGTTGTTGAACATGACAGAATGGTTGTTTTGTAAAAGCAGCTAATGTACACTAGAGACATAATAGAAAGAGGCAATCCCTTTTTTCTCCCTCCTGCCCTCCCTCCCTTCTTCTCTCCTCTGTTCCTTCCTCCTCCATTCCCCTCCTCTCTCCCTCCCTCCTTCCTTCTCTCCCTCCTCCCTTCATTCCTCCCTTCCTCACTTCCCTCCTTCCTCCCTTCCTCCTTTCCCTCATCCTTCCCTCCCTCCCTTCCTTCCTTCCTTCCTTCCTTTAAATAAACAATTATGAAATGTCTTGTCTATGCTAGGCTTTTTGCTGGGTGCTGAGTATTCAGAGATGAACAAACACCCAAGGCCCAAATTCTCATGCAACTCTAGTCTAGCAAGCAATTAAACAAGGTGACTTATGATAGTGATAGCTGCTATTTAAAAAATGCAGTGAACTCTGGATACCAGGAGTAGAGATAGGATGCCTTATCTAAGGACAGTCAGGAGTGGCTTCTCAGAGGAGGTGACATTTGAACTGATATTTATTTATTTATTTATTTTTGAGGTAGAGTTTTGCTCTTGTCACCCAGGCTGGAGTGCGATGGTGTGATCTCAGCTCACTGCAACCTCCATCTCCCGGCTTCAAACAATTTTCCTGCCTCAGCCTCCCAAGTAGCTGGGGTTACAGGCATCTGCCACCACGCCTGGCTATTTGTTGTATTTTTAGTAGATAGGGGGTTTTGCCATGTTGACCAGGCAGGTCTCGAACTCCTGACCTCAGGTGATCCACCAGCTTTGGCCTCCCAAAGTGCTGGGATTACAGGTGTGAGTCCTCATGTCAGGCCTGAGCTGAGATTTAAATGACAAAGTGTACCAGTGGAGAGTTTGGATAGATGCTTTATAGAGGAAAAACGAGAAGGCTACAGGTATGACCTGATTGGAGGCTGTTGCATGGATGGGCAAGCTGTAGGTGGCTAGCTAGGAGGGGAGTATCCTATGTGATTGGTTAGGGGTGCATATTGGCTTCTACTGGTTGGTCCTAACAGGGATTACAAAGTAGTGAACTGGGAAATGAGCTCAACCTTGGGCACTGGGTAAGCATTTCCCAGGTACATTTCTGTGCCAAAGATACATTTGCAGGGGAAGAAGGTCTAAAAGAGGAAGCACTGAGGTCTAAAGGAAACTGAACTGCAACCGGAACCATCCTGAACATCCTCTGAGTCTCACCTCCCAACATTCTCCTCCACGAGGGCGTTTGTTGGGACAGGGTAAACTGTCAGGTCAGGACTCTGAGAAGAGCGCTGACTCCTATTTCTCTCCATAGCTGCTGGCTGAATACAGAGACAGGGTTCATCTGGAGTTTCTTGGGGCCAGTTTGCACAGTCATAATGGTAAGCAAATACTACAACAGCCCGGTGAAGCATTTTCTGGAGGAGGAGCAAGAAGACTGCAGGATCAGGAATTTCCAGGGACATGTGCAACTGAGAGGGTCACTTATTCCACTCAAGAGTTCTCCTTTCTAGGCCAGGCACGGTGGCTCATGCCTATAATCCCAGCAATTTGAGAGGCTGAGGTGGGTGGATCACCTGAGGTCAGGAGTTCAAGACCAGCCCAGCCACCTTGGCAAAACCCCATCTCTACTAAAAATACAAAAAATTAGCCAGGCATAGTTGTGACCACCTGTAATCCCAGCTACTCAGGAGGCTGAGGCAGGAGAATAGCTTGAACCTAGGAGGCATGGAGGTTGCAGTGAACCAAATTTGTGCCATTGCACTCCAGCCTGGGCAACAGAGTGAGACTCCAGCTCAAAAAAAAAAAAAAAAAAAAAAAAA
>PVKV010025855.1:0-28981 GCA_004027835.1 Alouatta palliata | reverse complement strand
CAGCCGCCTGTTGACAAGGCGCCGGGATTTGTATGATTTCCCCTGCGGTGACCCACTGCGCCGGCTGAAACCGCGGTCGTTGGCGTTTTTTTGCCTGGGAAATCTCCTGGCCTGGCTGTCTGTTTCAGTCCCCTTTTTTAATCAAATGAATGGGCGGCAATGCCTTCCCGGAGCTCCAATTGCCTGCTAAAACGGCACCTGGACCCATGTCTTTTGTATCGGGAACCGCTGCGCCGGGGCGCCGCTCCAAATAGCGGCGGCGAAAACGGCCGCGCAGGCGAAAACAGCGGAGCCGGCGAAAACAGCGGAGCCGGTGTAAACAGCTGCGCTGGCCAAACCAGCCGCGCCGGCCAAACCAGGTGCGCTGGCGACCCGTGGGGCTCCTCCCCCTGGGAATCTCCTGGTCTGTGGGCAATAAAAATCCGTCTGGGAATGTGGTGTCCACTCACCCTCCATGCTTTCACTGGGAGCTGCAATCCTCAGCTGCTCCTAATCGGCCATCTTGGATCTCTCCATGTTTAAAGAATTCTTATAGTTTAGGCCAACACCCACCAACAAATGCTGGTTTCTAGCTGTTCACAAAATAATTACAATAATTAGCCCAACAATTTTGTTTTAAAGATCCAAAAGGAAGCCAAGTATGGAAAAGACTGATGAAAATGTGTTTTCCATTTAACAGGTTATGGAAGAAAACCAAAAATATTGAAAGAGCAAACATTTCAAACAGAAACAGTGGAGGGAGTCCAATTTCCCAGTAATCCCACTGGAGTAAGTCCAGTAAGATTTGTCTGAAGTTTAACCCCTTCTCATCCCAAAATAAGTCACCAAGACATAGCAAAAGGTTTTCATATTCTAATTAATTTAGAAAAAAGAACTCTTTAAAACTAGATTCTACTAGTGTAAAATTACTGAAGCCAAATCATATGCAACTAAATCAGGGATTTGCACATGATGGCTAGTGGGCCGATTCAACCTGCATCTGTTCTTTTTGTCTTATGATCCATGACCTAAGAATGACTTTTAAATTTTTAAATGGTTTCATTTAAAGTGGTTACATAAGTACCTTCATAATATCTTTGATTGTGATGCTTGGACGGCAAAGCTTAAAATATTTACGACTTGGCCCTTTACGGGAAAAGTTTGCCAGCCCCTGAACTAAATGATCATGAGACTGGGAAAATAAGAAAAACAAGCAAGCCTCAAGAGCAGAGGATGTATTTCCAGATGTGATTGGAATATGGTTATGATGTTGTTTAGCCACTACTATTAGGCCATTTGCACTAATTTTTCTGTAATAATGAGGAAGTGTGCCCTGCATCTTATCATTTATCTCCGTAGTGACTTTAAAAGAATCAGTCCCGTGTGTTTGCAGATGACTGGCATGGGCACACAAATTTACTTTGTGTTGCTGTCTTGCTTGTACGGATCACTGGTATTGACTGTGGTTAAAGTTATTGTAAGATAGATCGATCAAATGCATGGCCTCGAGGTGCGTATTCGTGTTTATGAGTAACTATGAGTTACTGAAGATGGTGGGTTCTGGAGCTAAAAGGACCATCTGTTGAATGTGATAAAGCTGAGTATGATGATTAGCCCAAGTGGAAAGCAAAGAGGATGGGTCTTCTTTGAGATCACAATGCCTTTCTAGATGAGCTATCAAAAACGCAAAACTTCCACCAAGCAATATTCTTCAGCAAATAAAACTTGCAGTTTCCAGGGTCACAATTCCTTCCTGAATCCTCTGCATGTAATGTGGCTGTACGTGCATGTCTATAGGCAACGGTTGCCTCTGAATGAGTGGGTTCACATCTGAATGAGTGTGGATGGTTAGTTCCACCAAGTGAGCTGTGGTTACAGTTGACTCTCTTTGGGGTGATTCATGCTTCTGTAACAACAGAGGTCTGGCAACAAAATCACAGTGCTAACAGGTGATTTTTCTCTCACTTTCTCTCACGTATGTTCTTAATAATCTCATGAGTTAATATTATTTTTCCCATTGCAGATAGGCAAGCTGAAACTTGGAGCAGTTATGCAACTTGACCAAGGCCACATCTCTAGTGTTCTTTCGATTACATATTCCGTAGTCAAATAGTGTTTGGCACTGAATTTTGGGCAGCGTGATTTTTTTCCATCACTTGTAAGCTTCCTCGTGATAGATATGTTCATTATTTTTACTATGGGTTGATGGTTTCACAGGTATATGCTTACGTCAAAATACATCAAACTTACTCTAAATATGTGCAGTTTATACCACAATAAAGATGTTAAAGATAGAAGTAAAAAAAAAAAAAAACTACCAAACAAACCAACAATAGAAAAAAAAATTGTCTGAATTAATTATTGCATTGAGATTGGAAAATGGTAGTTTTCTAATTCTATCATTCCTTCTACATTTATTAGCTAAAATACTTACAAGAGCTGCCTTCCATATACACACTATTAAATTTAGTATCATTTTCATCCCAGGAATTTTTTAACTCTTATATTACAGTCCATTACTATCATTATCCTTTTTGATGCTCAAACTTTGATGTTTTAAATTTCACCTGATCCCATATTCAGTTCACCTATTTCCATTAGCCTTTGAATAGTGTCTTAGTTTTTGGCACAAATAGATGTTCCAGACTCACCTTGCATTTTACCAAAACATTATGCTTTTTCCTTCTAAAATATATTCTGGAGATTTCTCAAATCACTTTACTCAGCACCTCTTCATTTTTTGACAGACGCATAGTAAGTATTTTATCCTATGGATTGTTCATTAAATCTGTTCCTTTGCTGAACTTGAAGTTATTTCCAGGCAACCCTGCACACATGTCTTTTTATTCCTGTGTATTGGTAGAATAGATTCCTGAAAGCAAAATTGCTTAGTCAGTAAGATGCATACTTAATTGTTGTTAGATATTGCCAGATTCCCCCTACATATATTGTACCATCTTGCACTTCTACTAACAATACAAGAGAGTCATCGTTTTCTGTCAGCTCCACAGTGTATAGTTTCATACTTTTGGATTTTGCCAATTTCATAGGTAATAAATGATTTGTCAGTCTAGTTTTAACCAGCATTTTTATTTTCATAAAGGAGGAGGAGCATGATTTCATATGTTAAAGAATCATCTGCATTTCTTCTTTGGCACACCATCTATTTATACATTTTGCTTATTATCCTATTGGGTTATTGGTTTTTCTCATCTTAATTTCTGGGACTGGTTTATATAAGGAAGATTAGCCATTTGTCTGTAATACAAATTGCAAAGAAATTGTCCACATTTATCATTTGTGTCTTTTCCTTTGATTACAGTTTTTTTCTTTTGTTTTGCAAAAGTTTTTTATTTTTATTTAGTCAAATTTTCTATCTCCTTTGTATGGCCTCTGCATTTTGCATCACATTTATAGGTCAAAGGTTATAAAGAAATTAACTTAGATTTTCCTTCAGTTCTCTTATGGTCTCAATTCCCTCACTTATATATTTGGCCAATTTGGAGTTTTTCTTGGTTTGTCATGTGAGGTATATATTCATTTTTATCTTTTTCCAAATGGATAACTTTCTATTCCGACAATATTTATTACAAATTCCATCTTTACCCTACTTGAGATGTCATCTCCATCATATACTGAATTTTGGTATATTTTGAGATTTATCTAAGAATTTTATATTCTCTTTCATTGGTCTATTTATTCATGTGCTAATGACATAATGCATTAACTAATGAGGATTTATGATACATTTTAATATCTATGTAAGCTTGTGCTCTGTTACTATTCTCAAATTTTAGAGGATTTTTTTCTGGCCTTCCTTGCTTATTTAATTTTCCAAGTAAACTTGGGATTAGTTTTTCTGACTTCAGAAAACATCTTGGTATTTTCATTAAGATAGTATGAATTAGTGATTATAAAGTAACTTAGAGTTAAATTCTGATAGTGGATCGACTTATCCAAGAATATGGTATATCTTTCTATTTAGATACATCTTTTCATTTAGACACCCCCTTGGAGGGTTTGAAGTTTTAATCACCAAATTTTGCTTTGCACATTTTTATTAAGTTTATGTCAGGTATTTGTCTCTTTTAGTTGCTATTGAGAATGAGAAAAAAAATGTACAAGATTAACCTGGAATATCTTATTACAGCAGAAAGAAAAAAATTAATTATCAAAGATTTCTGAGGATATACAAAAAAGATATAGGACCCAATGGAAAGGCTTCCAGCTGGCCAAAGCTGAAGCAATTTGAGTAGCCAAAAGAATAATGATCAAAGTGGATTAAAACACAGTCAAACATGTTAAAATTCATAAGTTAATAATAAAACCTAAACATAATAATTAGTGATTCTTTGAAGTTTCCAGATCTGTCAAGCCATTATGTTGATAATTGATGAGAAAAGTAATAAAATATATAGTTTGCTTTCCCGTGTGAACTCCATTTCAGGACAATTCATTGACAAGGGAAAGTCCCTTTTTTAAACAGGACAGTTATAAATGAAAAAGCAGGTCAGGCGTGATGACTCACATCTGTAATCCCCAGTACTTTGGGAGACCGAGACAGGCGGATCATGAGGTCAGGAGATGGAGACGATCCTGGCTAACACGGTGAAACCCTGCCTCTACTAAAAATACAAAAATTATATGGCACACGGCTGTAGTCCCAGCTACTTGGGAGGCTGAGGCGGGGGAATCGCTTGAACTCGGGAGGCGGAGATTGCAGTGAGCTGAGATCGTGCCACTGCATTCCAGCCTAGGAGAGAGAGTGAGACTCAATCTCAAGAAAAAAGAAAAAGAAAAAGCCATGCTAGAATTAGAATATCATCATTTTTGCAATCCCTGATGAAATAGTGGGCTTAGATAACCATCATGAGATAAT
This sequence comes from Alouatta palliata, assembly GCA_004027835.1. Classification (NCBI taxonomy): domain Eukaryota; kingdom Metazoa; phylum Chordata; class Mammalia; order Primates; family Atelidae; genus Alouatta; species Alouatta palliata. Next base: position 24,123 of record PVKV010025855.1, on the reverse strand, counting down.
GACTAAAACCATTAGATAAGAAGCTAATGAAGAACTTTATAACTGATGGATCAGTCTGACAATACATGAATTCTCTGTCACATAATGTCTGAGACAGACATTTATGTCTCTCAATGTGATGCAATAGGAAGTACACAGAACCAACTATTGGTAAAATATTTAGTTACTACTTCACAGGAAATTTAGGGATAGAAGAACATGCCAAAAGGCCCTACGGCAAAATCCAGAACATGGGAATATGCTATCAGACGAATGACCCCATCTCTTCAACAAATAAATGACAAGAGAAAAAAGAAAGGGGAGATTTGACAGATTAAAATAAACATAGGAGAAACATCAACCACATGCAATGAGTGGTCCTTGTTTAGATCCTGGTTCAAATAAACCAACTGAAGAAAAAAAACTATTTAAGCAATGACGGTCACTAGGTGATGTTAAGGAATTTGTTCAAGTGTGATGATGGTTGGGTATGGCTACAAAATATTCCAATGATATGGGGCAATGAGGGGAAAAAATGAAGGAAGAGTGATTCTGAATGTTAAGTACATTCACAGTGCATTCTACTATAACTCTTTACTTCTGTGGATGTTGGAAATTTCCCATAATAACAGGTTTATAAAACAGCAAGTCAGAAAAAAATAAATGAATGCAGTGCTCTAACAGATAATTGACTGAATCATGTAGCTTTAGGGATACTAAGTTCTTGGGTTATAGAATGTTGATTTTGACTATGGTCACCAAAGAATCATGTGAATTTGGGTTATAAGGAATAAGGTCCCAGGGCATGCATAGGAAACCTGTCTTTGATAATGTAGTGGGTTGAATGGAGGTCCTTCAAAAGAGATGTCCTCCCAAACCTGTGAATGTGACATTTGGAAAATGCATCTTTGCAGCTGTAATTAAGAATCTGGAAATAAGATCATTGTGGATTAGATTGGGCCTAAATCCAGAAACAAATGCAATTACAAGAGAAGAGAAGGGGAGAAAACAAAGAGGAAAAAGTAACGAAAAGACAGACACAGAGATAAAATTATACATCCGTAAGCCAAGGAAGGCCAAGGATTGCCAGCAATTCCCACAAACCAGAAAGGGGCACGGAATGGATTTTCCTTCAGAATCTCCAGAAGGAACCAACCTTTCCAACACCTTCACTTCAGACTTCTGGCTTTTAGAACTGTGAGAAAATAAATTGAGTGTTTCAAGCAGCCTAGTTTATACTAAATTGTTATGGCAGCCTTAAGAAATGAATACAGGTGAGAAGAATGAAAAGGATGTACAGAAAGAGGCAGAGATGAGAGACAAGACAGACTCAAAGACAGATGAGAGAAGAGCTGACTTAGGGCCTGGCAGCATCCCTTTTCTCATGGAATCAAGCAAACTGTACTTAAATTCCATTATTTCTTGAAAGGATAGAAATCAAACTTTCTAATGGTGGATTTCTGGAATCCAGCCTTCTCACATTTTTGAAAAGAGGTATAATATTAGCCTAGCTCTCTAGTCTTCTGGGAAGATAGTCATTCTTCCTGATTCCTCAAATATCTCCTAGATAATATTGTTAAGTGAATTAAACTTCAATCAATTCTGCAAGCCCAAATCCATGGATTTATAAACTAGGTTGTTAATACTAAAGTATATGAATACGTTTAGTGCCATAGTGATTCTAAAGTTAAAATTTTGATCAATTTGTGGTCCAATTAACTTTACATTGCCCCAAGACTTTATGCAGGCTGCATCTTAAGTCTAAACTATACTTTTGATCATCGGTGCAATCAGGAGAGTGTGGTTGAATGAGTACAGATGTATTTACTTTTTTTTTTTTTTGAGACAGAGTCTTATTTTGTCACCAGGCACCAGGCTGGAGTGCAGTGGTGGGACCTCGGCTCACTGCAACCTCCACTTCCCGGGTTCAAGCAATTCTCCTGCCTCAGCCTCCCGAGTAGCTGGGACCACAGGCGCGCGTCACCACGCCCAGCTAATTTTTGTATTTTTTAGTAGAGACGGGGATTCACCATGGTCTCAATCTCTTGACCTCATGATCCGCCCGCCTCGGCCTCCCAAAGTGCTGGGATTACAGACGTGAGCCACCGTGCCGGCCAGATGCATTTACTTTGAAGAAAAAATAACTGTGGAAGACACTGTGGATTTGCCTACTCTGTGTCATTCCAGGGTCCTTTGAGTGCAATTTCCTCTACTTCAGAATAATAAAACTAAAAGCTACATCTCCAGCCTTCCTTGCAGTTAGGGTTTAGTTTCTGCTAATCAGATGCATTTACGGAAGATCTGGAAAGCAGAAATGAGGTAAGAGACTAGGTTTGGGAATACTACCATTTTGGTTGGCAGCACTACCCTGGCAATAGGCTGTATTCTGAAGTAGATTTTAGTTACCAGCTTTATAAGGATAGAGACTGGGTGGCAACCTCCTTTTTCTTTTTTAAAAAAAAATATATTTGACAGATACAATGTGACTTCACTAGATTGCTGCTAGTGAGGTGCATTCCTGAAGTTCCAGTGCTGCTTTCTAAATTTCCCACCTTCCTGATTGAGTCAGAGGTAGCAATTCCACTGGTGAGCCAGTTCAGTGGTGATTTCCTGAAAGTTATTCCTGAAGGCCCATTCTAGAGCTCACTTTTGCATTCATCCAGTACTTTACAAATACCTGTTTTCCAGTTTAAATCTCTTTCGTCTTAAATACCACAGAAGCTTCAGCTTTATCAACTTGAACACCGACTGGTATGACTCAAGGTTCAGGTCCTGACTCAGGTGTATAATACTCTTCTACTGAGAATAACAGATGCTTATTACTGTCAGGTCCTACTATTGTGGAAAGGGCAGGTTTAAAAAATTGCATTTGCCATCTCATTTTATGTTTTAAAATGCTCCTGGAATGGCATACAGGAGATGTGAATAGGCCAGGAGCAGTGGCTTACCCCTGTAATCCTAGCACTTTGGGAGGCCGAGGTGGGCAGATCACCTGAGGTCAGGAATCTGAGACCAGCCTTGACAACAAGTGAAATCCCATCTCTACTAAAAATACAAAAAATTAGCTGGGTGTGGTGGCAGGTACCCATAATCTCAGCTACTCGGGAAGCTGAAGCAGGAGAATCTCTTGAACCTGGGAGATGGAGGTTGCAGTGAGCCAAGATCACACCATTGTACTCCAGACAAGAGTGACACTCCTTCTCAAAAAACAAACAAAAAAAACCCCCAAACGAAATGTGAATAGTAGTGACCTTTGTGCAATGAAATTATAGGGCTTTCTGTGCTTGTTTTAACAAATGTAGTAGATGCTGTAAGTTCACTACTTATATCTTACTGGCCCACCTGGGATCACCTGTGGTTTTAATAAATAGTTTCATAACATACCTACGGCTTCCTACCTCATGCCTCTAGTGTGGGAATGTGCTTGGCTTGAATGTGGTAGGTCAGAACTGCTGGAAAGTTGATGTTCTAAGAGTGATGGTAAAGACCTCACATTCCTTGTCCCTCTGGAATGATTCTGAGACTTAATACCATCTCTGGGAGAGTCCTTAGTGAGATTAAGTCCAGTTGCCCACATGAGAAACTGACTCAGGAACACAGTCCTTATTGGCCTCCCTCCCTTTCCTGGCTTTCTTCCCCCACTCCCTCAGGATCACTCCTACTTCCTAAGATCACATCCCAAATAAATAACTTGGGATCCCTCCCGTGACTTTCTTCCCCCATTCCCTCGGGATCACTCCTACTTCCTAAGACCACATTCCAAATGAACAACTTGCATCTCAAATTTTGCATCAGGGTCAGCTTTGGGGGATTCAAATTAAGAAGCAATAAACATGTATTACTCTTAAGATTAGGTGAAAAAGTTATTTTAAAATCCTGTTACAAGGAGTTGTCAATATGTCAAAATATCAAAAAAAAGTTAAAGAGGATATTTATATTTGGTTTTTTATTTGAATTGAAGGTACAAATCTTTATTTCTTATTATCATGAGATCAAATTTAAAGTATAAATATGGAGATATTTTTTCACATCCCTGAGTTCACTGAAAATTTTTTTATCCCTCCAAAATCTGTTTCAGTCATTCACAGCAGAGTCAGAAAAGAGGGCCCAAAGGCAAGGCAAAAGCAATAAAACAAAATGAACAATCAAATAGCTATCTGACCTAAAAGAAATAAATATTTGGTTGTATACTTCAATAGTAATATTTTCCCATACCAAGAAGCTAAATGACTTTTGCAGTGTCCAGGAAAAAGAAGTGTGGAAGAGGGGGAGCCTGTGTGTACGAGGCAGCATGTGAGAGGGCAAGAGGGCACTGAGGGCTGGAAGTCTCCCTCACCAGCAGGACCACAGGGGCAGGTGCAATCTAACACAGTACCCTGGTCTTATTGGCCACTTAGGACCACTGAGCTTCAGGAGTTAGCACTTTGCTCATCAATTGCCTCTTTGGGACTTAGCCTCAACTGAGCTCTGGAAGCTTGCCCAGCTCACCATCTGACCCATTCATGTGGGCAATATCGGTCATATATGCCAATATGCTTACATACTCCACCTTCCCAAACAAGATGAGGAAGTCAGGACCCCTTGGTGTGAAGGGTAAATCTTGCCTTTGAGTAAAGCACAACCCTATAAAACTGCCTTGAAATTGCCTACTGAGCAGGGAAAATGATGAAAGCATTCCCCCATTACATTATGACTGCTATTACTAATAATAATTGCTGCTTATTTCAGTCCTTATGATTTATGCTTTATATTTAATTTCACAGCAACCCTTTGAAGTAGGTATCTTCTTGCTTTCAGTTTACAGATGAGGAAATGGAGATGTGGACAGAGTAAGTAATGCAGGGACTGGACCATTATGCAGAACTAGACTTCTGACACCAATGTCTGACTGAACATTTAACAAATATAGTATATATAGCACAAATTCTTACTACTGTTGAATTGCAAACACAAGAAGTGGAAGAGACACATTTAAAGTTGGGCAAAAAAACGTTAAAAATAGTTGTCATGTTGTTGGATTAAGAACAATTAATCACCTCCCATTGTCCACTAAAGTACGACGTTATTTATCATTCTGGTGTTATTCTTACTCCCTCTGATATATGGCTAGAGCCTTGGGCTTTAAATCAGGAGCATTCGTTTTTCATTGTAATGTTATGGAAAGAATAGGCTTGGTTTGCACCATTTCTTATGATATCACCAGTACCATTAGGACATTCTCATTCCTTGTTCCCATTACAAATTTTATCACAATAATATGGTACAATACTAGGATTTTAATGGTTCATATATTCTGTGGAACGTGATGGTAATAAATAAACTGTAACGCTTTGACCTCAGCTTTTTAAGTGTAGATGCATTGTCTATTTCCAGCTCACCTAGCTGTCGTCTTTCCTCATGCTACACGAATGGGGATGAGCTAGAATGGACAGTCACTCAAAGCAGGAAATATTTACCAAGTGGAATAAAACTATTTATCAGCCTATCAAAAGTGGATAGCTGTTGGTGTTCCATTTTGAAAAAAAAAAACAAATCACCATTGCTCCTCAAGACAGAGAATACAAGGAGAATGCAGAACAGAAAAACACGAATCAGCTCTTATGACAGGGATTACAACAAGAACAGAAAGCGACACATTCATCATCCATTCTTGAGAGGCAGTGGCTGAACTGAGAGCTGGAAGCACTGCAAATGCAACTTCCTTTTTCTTGCCGTTGGCTGCATATATCTGTTAACAAAGTGAAAATTATTAAAAGATGAAGCAAAGGCAAATTCAGCATCAAAGAACAGCCTCATTATTTATTTAAGACTCATACCATAATTCAGGTACAACCCAGAAACAGGATCATACCCTTTATGGAGCTAGCCAAGAAATATCCTGACTGAAAGGAATAGTTGGATCCTATGTTTCATGGTTTGAGCTCCCTATCACTGGCCATTTATCACAGACAAGACTCTTAAAGACAAAAATTACAGTTATTCTTGCTGCAATTTTCCATGACAAATGAAGTGCTGTGTTCTTCTGGTAGCAATTATGTGTCTGTCACTTTTCTACAAAGTGGTGATATCAAGATAAAAAAGCTCTACCCCAAGATGTTGTTGAAGTTCAGAAGAAAGTCTATGGAAAGTAGAGGGTGCTGGCAGAGGAAATTATCTTGAGTTGAATTATCTTGGAAGATTTAAAATGTTTTATTGATGAAACATGGCTTCACACCTGTAATCCCAACACTTCGGGTGGCCAAGATGAAAGGATTGCTTAAGGCCAGAAATTCGAGACCAGCCTAGGCAACATAGTGAGACCCCTGTTTCTATTAAAATAAAAAAATAAATTAACTGGGTGTGGTGGCACACACCTGTGGTCTCAGCTACTTGTGAGGCTGAGGTGGGAGGATTGCTTGAGCCCAGGAGTTTGATGCAGCAGGGAGCCATGATCGTGCCACTAGACTCCAGCCTGGGTGGCAGAGAGAGACTCTGTCTCTTAAATAAATAAATAAATAAATAATTGTTTTATTGTTTGATGATCATTTTGTTAATCCGGAAACTCAGTTTTCAAACCTCAGAATTAATAAAGGTCAATTGATTTAATTATATATGCATAATTCATGGAGAAGTGTATAAGTATGTATTACATACAAGGAGAATGCTAATTTATTAATGTTTTAATTTATAAAGAGAGATATTGCTACACACGGACTCCAGGTTTAATAAATGGGATAGCCTGATAATCCATCTCCCCTTATAGCAGGGAAATTCTGGAGACTATATCGGGCAAGTCCACTGAGAAGGCCACAGCATTCTTTTCTCTTATGAACTCTTAACTATTCCTCTTTTGTCTGTATTTCTATGCTTTATTGGTAACCATCTTGCTTCTCTTGATATAAGCCTTCTTTAGATTTGTTACTACTGTGTACACTATAATAGATATTCCCTGCTTCTTCTTATTTTATTATTTTTAGATCCAATGAAAATTTTGTATTTAAAATACATTTGCAAATGTGTAATCCATGGTTTCCAGTTGGTATTATATAAATTGTCCCAGAGATAGTCTGAAAAAAGTGGCTTACTGTAAAACAGTTTTGGGAAATGCTGCATACTACATGCCATTATTAATGACTCATAATGCACTTCAGCATATTAAAGAATTTGAGAAACTCTATGCCATAAATACATTTATTACATTTGTCAACCTGGTGTTTCCCCAATTTTCTGTCCAGGAAAATCCTTCATCTTGTAGCATCTATTAATATCTTGTAGAAAACAGTGATCTAGTCACATGCGCTGTGTGCATCTTTGATCGCTTAATTTCCAACCAGATTTCTAAAAATGATCTGGACTATTGATGTGTCTGCTATAAAAATAGATAATTCTGAAATAATTTGGGAACCAACAGTGTTAATAAATCCATAAGCATTTTCCCAAACCCCAAATCCATATAAACAACATCAGAATATTATTAATCACCATATCTTATTTCCTTTCTAAACATTTCTTTAGTTTGGTTCCCTTTCTTCAACCTGCAGCCACACCTTTTTTGAGCTGTTTATTACTTTGCAAAATGACTCACTCCTTCATTTGACTCTCCTCAAATTTGTCTACATCACCAGAGTGATCTTTTACATTATTCTTTTTCCATTAACAAAGAACTTTAAAAGTAATATATAATCGTTTTAGATAATTTGGAAAGTACAGAAATAGATACAGAAGACACTAAAAATAAAGTATTAATTCCACCATGTAAAGAAAACCATAGTTAATGTTTTATGAATTGTCCGTACGTTTTCTTTTATTGGGCTGGGCAAAGATTTTATAGAGAAGATCGCAAAAGCACAGGGGACCAAAGAGAAAATAAACAAATAAAATTTTATCAAAGAAAAGTGTGTGCACAGCAAAGGAAACAATCAACATATTGAAGAGACACCCTGCAGAATGGAAGAACATATTTGCAAGCTATTCATATAGCAAGGGATTGATATCCAGACTATACAAGAAACTGAAACAACTCAACGGCAAAAAATTTACAATTTTAAAGTAGGCAAAATAGTTGAATGAACATCTCTCAAAAGAAGGCATATGAATGGCCAACAGGTATATGAAAAAATGCTCAACGTCACTAATCATCAGGCAAATGTAAATCCAAACCACAATAAGATATCATGTCACCCCATTCAGAATGGCTGTAGACAAAAGGACAAAAAATTAAAAATGCTGGTGAAGATGTGAAGAAAGAGGAAATCTCATACACTGTTGATATGAATGAAAAGTAGTCCAGCCATTATTGAAAATAGTATGGAGGTTCCTCAGAAAACTAAAAAAAGAATTATCATATAATCCAGCTATTGTGCTACTGGGTATATATCCAAAGGAAAGGAAATTAGTATATTGAAGAGACATCTTCACGCCTATGTTTATTGTAGCACTAGTCACAATAGCCAAGATATGGAATCAACCTAAATGTCTACCAACAGATGAACAGATAAAGAAAATGTACTGTCCATATATACCATGGAATACTACTGATATTCAGCCATAAAAAAGAAGAATCCTATTGTTTATGGCAACATGGATGGGTTTGGAGAACATAATGTTAAATGAAGTAAGCTAGGCACAAAAAAATAAATACTGTGTGGTCTCCCTCATATGTAGCTAAAAATATTGATCTCATAGTAGAGAGTAGAATAAGAGTCACTAGAGAGTGGGAAGGGTAGGGAAGGGAAAGCAGCCAGAAGTTGGTTAAGGAATATAAAATTATAGCTAGAGAGGAGGAATAAGTTCTAGTATTCTATATCCCACAATTATTAATAATTTATTGTATATTTTTAAATAGCTAGAAAAGTGGATTTTGAATGTTCCTCACAGAAAACATAATAATGTTAGAGGTGATGGATATCATTACACATCGTGTGCATATATCAAAATATCACATCATACCCCATAAATATGCACAATTAATATGTGTCAACTAAAAATAATAATAAAAGCAAAAAACTTGTCCTTTGCCTACATTAGAATGCTAGTACTTTTCTTAACTGACTTTAAGACTACTTATTTTTATTAAGAATATTAATCCAAAAATTAATGTATTTTATTTGTTACAAATATTACTCTAAGCTTTTACTGGTTTATATGGTCTTTTTTTTTTCTTCCCCTTTGGTTAACTCTTTCATAGGCAGATAATATGCAAATATGATCATGTCACTCTCTCAGGAATAAACCTTCAGTGGCTTCCAAAGTGACTCAGAAGCAATTTGCTTTTCTTTCCAAGCCTCAGGGTAGACCTCTTCTCCACAGGCATTGTGCTCTAGCCTTTTGCAGCTACAGATAATTCTAAAGAGGCCTGCTCCAATGGGACTGCTTCCTCTCACCAAAATATCCATCTTGCCCCCTACATCTGGAAAACCATCATTCACCCTTTGAGACTCCATCCAAATTGAATTCTCTCATTCTCTTCTGCTTCCTCTATCATCAAAGTTTTGACACCATATTGTAATAACTATTTATTTATCTTTATTTTTTGCTGATCTAATAAAGCAGAAAGTTTTCTTATATCTGCATTCAGAATCAGTAAAATATGTGACATATAGTAGACTTCAATAAGTGACTGTAGAATGAAGGAATAAAGGGACTAGTAGAGGTATCCAGAAGAAAGTGTGATTAATTCTGCCAGGAGAAATAAAGAAAGGTTTTACAAGAGAAAGTAGTATTTGCAGAAGCTATGGAAGGATAAGCAGAAATTTGTTAAAAAATAAAAGAGTGAAGAAAAGTTGTCTCAAACACAGCCATTAGTCAGAAGTTGCTATGTACTTTTACACTAAATTGGGAGCATGTGGTAGAAGATTATCTTCAGGTAAATATTATTAATGCAGATATTTGGGGCCATGGTGCCATTCAACGATGGGAAAAAATTTTTAAAGGGCAGAAGACAACAAAAACTACCACCCTCCACAAAAAAAAATAAAAAACATATTCACGCAGGTTAGAGGGTCTCAAGGAATTCACAGGACGTAAGTTTAAAAGATGAAAGACTTGACAGCCTGACAGAGCAATCTGATCAAGTTTCTTTCTAATCCTCTTAAACAACCACATGTCGCCTTTAGAGAAACTAGTTTACTATTGACATCAAAGGAAACTTCTCCTTGAAGCGAGATGAGATGAAGAATCAAGCAAGATTGGAAACTGGCCCAAGATAAATATTTTAAGGCAATATGAAAATATTTGGGGCATTTGGGGAAGGATAAAAAGGAATTAATGGGTTGTGGCTGAACTCTTGAAAAGTCAGTCAAGATATTAAAGGAAGTCTTCTGCAGGAGCTGATTTGAAAGTGATGTGCTAAATGCCTCTTGAGCATGCTCAGAGAGCAGCAGTACCTTATCAGGGCAGGAGACAGAATAATTTAAAACAGTGATTACACATATATGTGCATGAACATTCATTAGCTGGCAGAAAATAAAACACATTTGTTTGATCTCTGTTTAATTTAGCCACAGGGGATTCCATGATCTGAGATGAATTGATCATGTAAAGAACGTATAACCACTGACTACCTCCTTTCACCCAGTCCTAAAATTTCCAAACTTCCCATTTTCATGATTTCATCTCCACCCTCTCTAACCAGACACTGTCCCTGTTGCAGACATTGTGGTGAATCACCCAGATCCTCTCTAGAGCATCCATTCTGGGGTTCGTTCACCCAGCTGCTAGGAGTGTTGGCTCCTGATGGCTAGTCCTGTACCCTTCTCTGGGGGCTGCCCTCTGGGAAATGCCTCATTCAAGGTCATGCCCCCTGCCATGTTGATATAATGGTCAAAGGCCAAGCTTTCTCTTCTGAATTTAGAACAGTTCTAAATAGCCATCTCAGCTGCAGAGAACTCCATGTTATTAACTAAGATTTAGTTTGAATATGTATCACAGGTCAGCTTCTATCTCTACCCAATTTTTATTCCACCATTTTCTTAAGTGTCTTGTTTCTGAGTGTGATTGTCAATAAACTTTCTGTACACAAATTTTCTTCTCAAAGCCCATCTCCAGGAACCCTGTGTCAAAAAGTGGTAGAGTGGTCCTTAGAAACAGAATTTAAAGTGGGATTTTGGAGCTGCATCATTCCCTGCCCAGATGACAATGAAGATCCTTTTTCTGGCAGTAGGTGGAGTCCTCCTGGTCCTTGGCATGTGACATACTATAGTTGTGTGATTTGTTAAGATTTTCACTAATGAGGAACTGGGAAGGGATACCAGTGGAAGAGAAGGTGCTAGCTGGTATAATATCTCAAGCATTCAAAAGATACTAGGAAAATAGCAATGATAAAACCTACAGAACTGGGTGGCCAATTACAAAGTGCTACTACTGAGATGCTGGAGAAAGATGATGGAATGTTGAGAGTGATTGTCCTAGCTATCTATTGCTCTGTAACAAACAAACTCAATACTTAGTAGCAACCAAAACATTTATTTTGCTCATAAATCAGCCTCAGATGGGGTGGCCTAAATGCTAGAGGCTGGGATCGCTCCCTCACATGTCTGGCAGTTGATGCTAGCTGTCAACTAGAACAGTTACCCATGGCCCTCTCACATGACTGCTTCAATTTATCTCCCCTTGGTAGCTGAAGTTTTAGGGGGAAAAGTCTCAAGCAGGGAAAGAGAGTAACGTGGAAGCTGCATTGCCTTTTATGAATTAGCCTCTGAGGTCATGCAGCATTTACTCTCAGCATTCTGTTTGTTAAGAATAAGCCACAACAGCTGGCTGGGACATCAAAATCTGCTGATATGTTTAAACCCATCAGAATGATTAATCACTAATTTAAGGTAAGTTGTAAAAGTCAGAGAGCCCCCTTTATCACATTTTAAAAGACTCTCATCTTCTCGGTAGGTAGAGGACAGAACAAAGCTGATGATCAGCCTCAGGACTCCAGAGAATATTAAATGATCAACCTCAGCAAGTCTGCTATGCCAAGGTCAGAGCTTTAATGAGGAAGAAAGAGGAGGGTGGAATTTGGGTTGAACATCTTGGTCAATGCACTCAGGAACTTTGAAACTCCAGGTCGTTCTCTGTGCTCTGGGCCTGCAGAAGTGGCCCACTCCTTCCTGTAAATGCTGGCACCAACACTTTTGATGACAGCGCAAGTGCTGAACCTCGTAAGGGAGGGAAACGACTGTACACCGAAGAAGCACAGGCCACAGGAGCTGGGAGACTAAGATGGGACTGGGTCCAGGGAGTACTGATCAAGTCATGTAACTGAGTACTCTTCTGAGGCACAGAATGTAACACCATGGCAGAGATCTCATGAGACAATGCTAATATGCCAGTAGGCTGGCTCTGGAAAGCCTAGGAAAAATAATGGTTAACACTCTATGAAATAGAAACATCAGCCAGGTGTAATGGCTCATGCCTGAAATTCCAGCACTTTGGGAGGCAGAGTCAGGTGGATCGCCTGAGGTCAGCAGTTCAAGACCAACCTGGCCAACATGGAGAAACTCCGTCTCTACTAAAAATACAAAAATTAGCCAGGTGTGGTGGCACATGCCTGTAATCCCAGCTACTCGGGAGGCTGAGGCAGGAGAATCGCTAGAACCTGGGAGGTGAAGATTGTGGTACACTGAGATCGCACCATTGGGCTCCAGGCTGGGCAACAAGAGCAAAATTCTGTCTCAAAAAAAAAAACAAGTAGAAACATCAGATGATCTGGCAAACAGTAGTGTAAGGAATCAAAAGACTCAGGAAAGTGAGCATATTAGAAAAAAAAAAATACATGTTATATAGAAGGTAAAAGGCCACAGGTTGACTATGTACAATGACGGGACCAGAGGAAACCAGTCTTGCTGAGAAGCTCAGTGGTGTCTGTGTTCTCTAGGCCGGGGTGATGACAGGTGATGCTGTCACAGAACTGTTTCCCTGATAACAACAAGGACAATAGAATATTGAAATAATTGAGGCAAGTTGTAGGTGCTGAACGGCCAAAAGCAAGTGAATAAAATGATCATTAGAAGTGCCAGGGTCAAATGGCAACTAGGGGAATCTTCTCTACAGAACATTATGGAGATCGTTAATAGTACGTGGAATCCCGGGGGACAAGGTAGATGAATAACCAACAAGTGTCCTGTTCAATCTGTACCCTGAAGAAGCGCAGGCCACAGGAGCTGGCAGAATAAGATGGGACTGGGAGAATAAGATGAGACTAATGGTGCCACTGATCTGACAGGAAGCGGAGCTCAGGTGGTAATGCCCACTCATCCACCGCTCACCTCCTGCTGTGCGGCCTGGTTCTTAACAGGCCAAAGACTGATCTGTGGCCCAGAGGTTGGTGACTCATGTTCTGGAGAACCTGAGAGGCTTCCTGGAGGACTTGAGAATTATTATTTACTCTCAAGATGAATTGGGATGCCAGATTATTGTGCAACCAGCAGAAATCAATGAGAAAGATTAGGAGGCTGAGGAAGATGTCTCATTAAAATATTATGATCCCTGTTCAGTTTCTCGACCAGAGCCAGAGCCAGAGAGTACGTATAGCAACACTGACCCCTAGATTATCCATTACACTCACTGCCTATCTTTCAACTCATATCTGTGGCTACATATGTAGGTCCCCTAAGGACAGCTGACAGAAGGAAAGAGGCTTAAGAAGGGCTTGACTTGGTATGTGGGTGCAAGCCCAAAATAAACCGCTGCTCTCATATAGCCCCACTCCAGGTGGCATCGAAAGACACAGGTGAAGGGAAATCATTCCAGTTATCAGATATGTGGGCAATATTCCTGATCTCCTACTTTGTCAGGAAAGAGAAGTGGTTTGCTATAAAAAAAAATCTGGACTGAGCTGGGCACAGTGGCTCACGCTGTAATCCCAGCACTTTGGGAGGCCGAGACAGGCAGATCACCTGAGGTCAGGAGTTTGAGACCAGCCTGACCAACATGGAGAAACCCCATCTCTACTAAAAATACAAAATTAGTCCGGTGTGATGCTGCATGCCTGTAATCCCAGCTACTCAGGAGGCCGAGGCAGGAGAATCGCTTGAACTCAGGAGGCAGAGGTTGTAGTGAGCCGAGATTGCACCATTGCACTCCAGCCTGGGCAACAAGAGCAAGACTCTGTCTCAAAAAAAAAAAAATATCCAGATTGGATCTGTGTATGAATGGTTGTGGTGAATGGCTGGGTGAATGGCAAAAGCTTGTTGGTCAGGAGTCTAGAAGGAGTAGCACAGGTAGAATGAGGGCTGGAAAGTGTCATGTGGGCGTACCTGTGGGAGTGGGCGCAAGGCATAAAGACCTTGTCTTGCTGCTAACACCCACCTGGGAGCATTCCCCATGGAAGAGGCACCAAACAACCAAATAGACAAAATAACTCAGTTAGTGTCCGCTGGTTTCTGCCATCAGCTGTCTTGTTCTGGCACAATCAGTGACACTCCTCACAGAAATAGAAAAGAGTCCTAAAATTTGTATGGAAGCACAAAAGACCCCAAATGGCTAAAGTAATCCAGAGCAAAAAGAACAAAGCTGGAGGCATCACACTACCAGCCTTCAAAATATGCTACAAAGCTACAATAACCTAAACAACACAATACTGGCATAAAAACAGACACATAAAGCAATGGAACAAAATAGAGAACTCAGAAATAAATTCACACATTTACAGGCAACTGATTTTTAACAAAGATGCCAAGAACATTCACTGGGGAAGGGACAGCCGCTTCAATAAATACTGTTGGAAAATAAATGGATATTTCCTTATCATCTGTGTGCAGAAGGACAAAACTAGATCCCTGTCCTCGTCATACATAAAACTCAACTCAAAACTGATTAAATACTTAAATCTAAGCTACAAGAAAAAATAGGGGAGATGCTTCAGGAAGTTTCTCTGGGCAAAGATTTTATGAAGAGATCATCAGAAGCACAGAAAACGAAAGCAAAAATAGACAGGATTATATCAAACTAAAAACTATGCAACAAAGGAAACAATTAACAGAGTGAAAAGACAACCTGCAGAAACGGAGAAAATATTTTCAGACTATTCACCTAACAAGAGATTAATACTTAGAATACACAAAGAACTCAACAGCAAAAAATAAAAATAATCTGATTTTTAAAATCGGCAAGTGAGCTGAATAGACGTCTTTCAAAGAAGACATACCAATGGCCAACAGGTATATAAGAAATATTCAACATTATTAATTATCAAGCTTTTAGGGTTTTCTAATATACAGGATTATATCATTTGCAAATTGGGACAATGTTTGCATGCAATATAAATCAAAACCACAATAAGATATTATCTCTCCCCAGTTAGAATGACCATTATCAAAAAGACAAAAAAATAACAAATGCTCACAAGGATGCAGAGAAAGGGGAACTCTTATACATCGTTCATTGGAATGTGAATTAGTATAGCCACTATGGAAAACAGTATGAAGCTTCCTTGAAAATCTGAAAATAGAACTACCATATGATCTGGCAATCCTACTATTGGGTGTATATCCAAAGGAAAGGCATTCAGTACATCAAAGAGATATCTGCACTCCCATGTTTACTGCAGTACTATTTCACAATAACCAAGACATGGAATCAACCTCAGTGTCCATCAACAGATGAATGGGTAAAGAAAAGCAATATATATACTCAATGGAATACTATTCAGCCATAAAAAAGAATAAAATCCTGTTATTTGTTGGAACATGAATGAGCTTGGAAGACATAATGTCAAGTGAAATAAGCCAGCAACAGAAAGATAAATACTGCATATTCTCACCATATGTGGAAGCCAAAATCATTGATCTCATATAAGTAGAGAATAGTGGTTACTAGAGGCTGGGAAGGAGAAAGGGTGGGGAGAATAGCCAAAGGTTGGTTCACGGATACAAAAGTAAAGCTAGATAAGAAAAATATGTTCTATGACATTACAGGGTGATGACTAATTAACAGCAGTTTATTGTATGTTTTCCAATGGCTAGAAAAGTAGATTCTGAATATTCTCAACACAAAGATAAGTGTTTTGCATGATAGATACACTAATTAACCTGATCTGATCATTATAAATTGTATACATGTAGTGAAATATCACAAGATACCCCAAAATACATATAATTATTATGTGTTAATTAAAAATGATAATAATAAAAAGAAAGGGTTTTAAGAAAATAGTCTATCAATAATAGGGCCCCAAAATTTTATAATTTGACATGTAGTTACTGTGTGGGTTTGAATGTGTAAGTTTTCTGGGAGTTGGCTATAGTTCTGTTTTCTCTGTTGCTTAGAACATCTTAAATGCCTACCCATCTCCCTCTCTACCCACTTTAGCTACATTATCTTAGAAAATAGCTTATATTTGGGTACTCCAAACCCACTCATTGCACTATGAAAAAACAGTCACAAACATGTTAAGTCATCCAATTTATTAGTGAGAGAGCCAGATCTAGAGTTTATGTTTTCTCCCTATCAACCCATGTATGCAAATTGTTGGGATGGGAATGAATATGTGTTCATTTGTGCTTAAAAGTTTACATGTGTAAATGTGTATGTGAGTTTGGTTTAGGGTGTGGAAATGGACTTGTTCCACTTTATTCACTAATATGGATGTCCAGGAAAAGGAGAAGCAATGGGCCTGGCTAAATCAGCAAACTGTAGAGAATGCTCACCATAAGAGTTGGGGAAATAAATGAATAATACATTTGCATAGTAACCACTTCGATATATATCATCAAATCTATAGAAGAGCCTAAGAGAATCTGTGAAATCAGTTATTTAATTCTTAATATGCCCAGAATAAATCTCAACAATCTTACCTCAGGCATATTAAGAAAATATTCATTTTATACTTTGTGGTCTCGCAGCACAAGTTCACCAATGGCTGCTTGTGCTAACTTGCCTCCACCTCACCTTCATGCTGAGGAATGTGCCACTCTTTTCTCTGAGACTCTGAGGCCCAAGTATTATGCAAGAAAACCATTTCATCTCTTGGGTTTCATGAAAGGTATTTTTTTCTTTTCAGGTTTAGAAATCTGGATCTAACTCCATTCAGAAAGCTCTTCAGGATAACAGTGCTTTATGCTATACTGAAAGGTGTGTTTTCCAAGCGCTGATCTTGCATTCCCAAATTAGGAGCATCCTGTGACTTCCCCTGAGCTCCTTGCCAGTACACCCTCTGCAAGTGGGCAGAGGAGAGCCCTTCCTTCCTTCCCTCCTTCCTTCCTTCCCTCCTTCCCTCCTTCCTTCCTTCCTTCCTTCCTTCCTTCCTTCCTTCCTTCCTTCCTTCCTTCCTTCCTTCCTTCCTTCTTTCCTTCCTTCCTTCCTTCCTTCCTTCTTTCCTTTCTTCCTTCCTTCCTTCTTCTATTTTCTTTCTTCTTTTGTCTGGATGCCTTTCACAGTTTACGCCAGAGCCTTTGATGCACATCCAGTTCTCAATGTCCATAGAGTGAGATGGAGAAATACATTTCCAGAAAAATTTTATTATCACTCTAGACTGTCAGACTGCTACCTCAGCGAAGTTAGAAAGTTAAAGAAAGCAGCTTAAGATCATTACCTCATAATTCTCAAGCTGCTGTCTATGGGTAAAGTCACTAAAGAGGTATCAAATACAAGCACCGGCTAGAGAAGTGTTTTCCAAACAATGCATTAAAATATCTTCTTTAATATTTGCAGCTCTACAAGAACCTGAGAAGTACTTCCTGGAACTTCTAGAATGGAGCATCATATTCTGCCACACCTTCATTATGCACGCTTTTGCCTTCCTGTCAACTGCTATTGTCTTTCTGTTTAGAGTAGCAGTCAGCTTCTTCTCTCCAGTGTTGGCAGAGCAGAGCACAATCAAGTCTGCTGGTGTGGGCAGGTCTGGCCAGCACTGGTGTGTCCTCCTAACCTAATTCATGTCTACCTCCCAGTAGTCTCTTGAACTTTTGAGAGTTGACAGAATCCAAGGTATGGTTCCAAAAATCTGTGTTCCAAACCCAATTTGAAATTGAACAAGTGTTGACCTTGTCTTCTTGACGGGGAAAAAGAATAACAGGGGAAAAAGAATAACAAGGAATAAGAAACCCTTAACTGTTTACATTTTCCCTTTGCTCTTCAGGGGAATATTTAGAATGAAGCAGATTTGTAAGCCTGCTTCTAAAAGCAAGCATGTTTGAATGGCTTCTGGCATAAATTTTTAAAAAGCAAGTAAAAGGTTTGATTGTTTCTTTTTAAACAGTCCAATTTATATCCAAGAAAGTACTTATATCCAAGAAAAATTTTTACTTTAAAACTACTAATCTACCTGTGCTGTTTTTACATCTAACACCCTGTCCCACCAGATAAA
Source organism: Alouatta palliata (assembly GCA_004027835.1). Lineage (NCBI taxonomy): Eukaryota > Metazoa > Chordata > Mammalia > Primates > Atelidae > Alouatta > Alouatta palliata. The sequence goes on along the minus strand of PVKV010025855.1, from coordinate 5,870 downwards.
TGAGTGCTGTATTTCTAAAGTATGTATCAATTGAGATAAAAACACCCCATGCTAAAGGGAGTGCTCAACTCTTCACCCCCTTGCCTGGCTCTGCCCTCCCCCTACCCACACACTTCATTGTTCGCAAGGAAAAATCCTGTAATTAGATAGATGTGGCTTTCACATGACATAGTAATAACCAACATTGAACCTTGGCCATGTGCCAGGCACTTTACATGGACTATTTCATTTAATTGGTGGGGTAAGTATTGTTATTTCCAGGTGATGGAGAAAGTTGATGCAGGGCGGTTAGATCACTTGCCTGGGATAGCCAGCTGGGAAAGAGGGAAGCTGGTATTCAGACCAGACAACCTGATTCTAAAAGCTGTACAGCTACCCGCTTAGCTGTCCTTCTTTGTACCATCCAGTGTCAGTTCACGGAAAGTGCTTCATGATGCAACTCAGAGTAAGGATGGGGCAAAATTCTCTTAGTGTAATTGGTCCTGACTATCCCGTATTGGTAGAAAAAATGGTCGAAGTTACACTGTAGGCTGGATGTGAATTTTTCATGCACACTAGATGAAGTTTTTGGAAGGAAAGCAACCTGCACTGTAGTGAGAGATGTTTGGCTTTGGATATTGTAGGAAAGGAACAGTTGCAGCCCAGAGGGAAATCCTTTCCCTTGCAACCCCATAGTCTTGTTACCCTCCACAGGACTAAAACATAGTCTGCCATTTTTTTCTGAAAGCAGAAAGGTACATCGAGCCAGAAACCACTCATACCCCTGTATGGAGTAGCAGTAATTGGATGGAGGAGAAACATAACTGAAATCTAACACACTAGGTGGCAAATTTGTTAAATGCAGAAGAGATTGCTGGAATCAGACTGGTTAAGGTTAGGGGGCAGTGCAGAGATGGAAATATCAGGGATACGGGGGGAAGAAAAGGTTAAAGGAAGAGTGCTGTGGCAAGATAAGGAAAGCAGAGAGTAAGGAATGAGGCCCAGAGGAGAGGACAGGAAGAAGAGAAGGAGATCATCCACACAGCACTCTTGGCAAAAAGCCTAGGCAGTAATACTGTAGCGGTACTGGAAGAAAACTAGTAACTAGACCAGGAGTGCAAAACCCGTATCCTCTCTACCAGTACTTACCACTCACTCACCCTACTCTCAATTCCTTCAATAAAGAGCTGTTTTTTTTTTTAATATATATATTTTTTATTGCATTTTAGGTTTTGGGGTGCATGTGAAGAACATGCAAGATTATTGCATAGGTACACACATGGCAGTGTGATGTGCTGCCTTCCTCCCCATCACCTATATCTGGCATTTCTCCCCATGCTATCCCTCCCCAACTCTCCACCCCCCGCTGTCCCTCCCCTTTTTCCCCCCGACAGACCCCAGTGTGAGATGCTCCCCTCCCTGTGTCCATGTGTTCTCATTGTTCAACACCCACCTATGAGTGAGAATATGCGGTGTTTGATTTTCTGTTCTTGTGTCAGTTTGCTGAGAATGATGGTTTCCAGGTTCATCCATGTTCCTACAAAGGACACGAACTCATCGTTTTTTATGGCTGCATAATATTCCATGGTGTATATGTGCCACATTTTCCCTGTCCAGTCTATCTTCGATGGGCATTTGTGTTGGTTCCAAGTCTAATAAAGAGCTGTTAAACCTTTCCAAACATAGGGAAAGTCATGTGAGAAGCTGTCCTTAACACTTCAACCCCAAGAGGCCATCAACAAATATACAGTATGGGCTACAAACACATAGGGGCTCCACGTGGCTGACAGCCATTATTTCCAATACCAGACCACCACACCTACTGTCTAATTAATATTTAATTTTTATAATTATAAAATTTAAAGACACATTCCAAAGAGTGAATAAACTCAGATGTATATATTTAAAATAACAGTAAAATGGATATCTGTGTAATCTGTAGCCAACTTTAAAAAGAGAAAATAGCTAGCACCTTGGATGCTATTTTTGTGGCGTTCATGAATTCCTTCCCTCTCCCTCCCCATTCAACTACTATTTTAAATTTTAGTTAAATATCGTGCTGTTCTCCTTTGTAGTTAAATTACTTTAATTATCCTTCTATAATATATTCCTGAGTTTTAAAACTTTATATAAATAGAACATTCTGTAGTTTTCTTCTGAAATTACTTATTTTGTTTCCTATTATGTTTTTGAAGGTCATGGATGACAATATGTATAGCAGTAGTTTATTATTTTCCATTACGTAAGTATAACAATGTGTTTCTTCTACTATTAATGAATATTTGGATATTTCAGGTTTGCTGTCGCAAACAGTGACATTAATTACTTACTAGGTCTTGTCCTCATAGTCAGGAGCTTCTTTATTTTATAGCCCTCGGAATGAAATGTCTAACCCAGCGCACAAATATTTGTGGAACATAATAGCCAACACCAAACTGTTTCCCAATATTTACTTCAGTTCATATTACTACCACCAGCATACAAGAAACCTTTGTCTTTAAATCCTTATAAACACTTATGTTCATCAGACTTTAATTTTTGCCAATCTGTTGGATACAAATTTGCATCTAATTGGTTTTTTTTTTTTTAGTCTCTACTCTCCTGATTACACAAAACACTGAGGATATTTTCATATGTAAATGTTTTTGGTGTTTCTGTGAAATTTCTGCTAATATGTTTACTCATTTCACTATTTATTCATAAGAATTTTTTATGTATTTTAAACAATAATCCTGTGTTGATTATACATGAGACAAATATCTTCTTTTAGTTTGTGGCTTGTTTTAAAATGTTTTGATAATGTCTTTTGATAAACAGCAATCCTTAACTTTAATGTAGTTCAATTTATCCTTCTTTTTATTTTTATTTTTTGAGACAGAGTTTCACCCTTGTTGCCCAGGCTGGAGTGCAATAGCACATTCTCAGCTCATTGCAACCTCTGCCTCCTGGGTTTAATCAATTCTCCTGCCTCAGTCTCATGAGTAGCTGGGATTACAGGCACCCGCCACTATGCTCAGCAAATTTTTTTGTATTTTTAGTAGATACAGGGTTTCACCATGTTGGCCAGGCTGGTCTTGAACTCCAGACCTCAGGTGATCCACCAGCTTCGGCTTTTTTAAGTGTTGGGATTGCAGGTGCGAGCCACCATGCCTGGCCTATCCTTTTTTTATTTTAAGCGTTTTAAAATAATTCCTTCCTTCTCCAAATTTAGAAAAATATGTATTATCTTCTAATAATTTTATAGTTTTACTTTTCATATTTAAGTATTTAATATACCTGGGACTGATTTTTGTGTTTGGTAATAATTCAGTTCCACTTTTTTCTAAATAGAAAACCAATTGTTCAGTACAAATTATTTAATAGCCTGTTGTAGCAATAAATACTACATATTCACAAAATTCTGTTCTTCTCTTCAGCCTACGCAATGAATGCTCAAATCAGCTACCTTTCTCAGCCTTTCTTAAAGCTTTAATTGATCCTATAACTACATTGTAGCCAACTGAATGTAAGTAGAGGGGATCAGTATCACTCCCATATTTAAGCTGTAAGACAGTGGTATCTTCTCAATATTTTTTTTCTCTTGCCTGCCAAGTGAAATTTGAATGCAGGTAATGACCCAGACTTGGCCATGCAGATGCCAATAATGTTCAACAGATGGTGGAGAAATAATTTCAAAAGGACTTGCATTTCACAAATGAAAAAGCAAAAGTTAACAGAGCCATTTATACTGCTAACTAAGAGAAAAATAAACTTCTTTTCTATTTAAATTACAGTATTGTGGAAGCTCTTTGTGACTGCTGGCTAGCCTTGCTGTAACATAAGAACTGCTACCAGAAGTGGGGTGTTACCCTGACAAAAGCCTAAAATATATGTCATTGGCTTGGTGGAGAGTCAACAAATGCTGAGAATACAAGCTGAAAAGGTAGTGATCCTGTGACGTACTATCAAAATAGTTGGCAAAATTATGACCTGTAATGAGATGAAGAGCAAACCATGGACCAAAAAGCACAGAGGTCTATTAAAAAGCAGTTAGAAAAAGTAAGAATGTTAATGTATATTTGGTAGTTATGTATTGCCTTTAGCAGAAATAGATGACATAATAGATAAGAACTCTATAAGCTTTGGAAGAATCAGCAGTTTATAAGCAAAGAGGGAATGAAATAAGGACTTTCCAGAAACATGGAGACTCAGCAGTCACTGCAAACATCTATTATAGATATAAATTGTTGTTTAGAGACCTTTTAAAAGTCTTCCCATTAAACAAAGGGTAGTCTGTTTGGAAAACATTAAGCTAAGACTCTTGCATTGTTGCAGATGGCCTCAAGATAGCTGCCATTAAAAAGGAGCAAGGTACAAGATCAAGGAATCAAAAAAATAAAAGATACAAGAATCATGTCCAGAAAAGAGCCAGCACATGAAACTGACTGGGAGCAAATATCCCAGAAGCCTAAGTTTCTAAAAGAATGATATTACCAAAGAAACTATAGATCTAATCCTACAAGAATTCTTGATTATTTAAACATCCCCCAAGAAGGGCCTCTAAATACTCATTTTGGATACGGACTAGAGAATAATGGCCAAGATGAACCTATCAGACAGCAAAGCCACAGACCACGTAGAACAAAAACATGAGGGAGTAACTCTGAGTAGGGACAACTCTGTAGCAGAGAAGGGAGCGCTTGTGATCCTTGCTTTCCAGGATGTGCCATTGCTATGGACTAATGCATGCTGTGTGTTTCTCATTCTCCCATTTTCTAAGTTACAGTCTTTACATGGTTATCATTTTCTGCTCCAACATGGCATACTGTTTGCATACTTGTGCTGGATGGGGAGCGAAGTGCTTTGAATATATAGAGCATTGAGCCCAGGAGAAGTCACATCTGGACCTTACGAAGAGGACAACAGATGAGCAAGTGTTCTCTGGATTGCCATTGAAATGGATGGCATAACTGAATGAGACTTTCAGTGGCCTCCCTTGTAGGGAATGACCATGTTCAAAGAAAGACAGAATACCTGAGGGAGGAGAAAAGGGCTGATGCTCACTTTATATTTTCACAAGTAAGTTAATTTTTAACAATACACATTGCTGAGATAAATTTTCAATATATCCTATCAATTCACATGTTTGGTTGTGGTAGTCATTTGTCATTATTTCTTGCTGAACAGTGTCTAACATACCTGCCCTTTACTTTAATTTGGGCACTGAGGATGCAAAGAGGCAAAGCTCCTGGAGAATTCTCTCTTTGAATGAGGTGACAGTTGATGTAAATAAAGTTTGCAGAGGAGAAGTGGCAGAAGTACTCATAACGGTGTTCACTAGCTGCTGGCTAATTTTCAGGGCCAACCACATTGGTAATGAAAGCTGCATGAGCGAATGACAAGGTCAGATGTGTGATCTGGAGACATTTCTTGTGTGGCTGAGTAGGCTCCAAGCATCATTCTTCAGCCTTGTTGTTACTCTGTGAACTATTAATAAATTTCACTTGTGCTTGAATAGACCAGAATAGATCTTTTTTGCTCTGACAAAAAATTATAACATAGCTAATGAAAAACTACTTTAAACCATAAACCGTTTTTTTCTGTTTGGTATTTCCTTGTTCTATTCTTTGCAAAAGCTCAAGTACAACGAATTCAGTGAGGGAAATGAAATAGTTAGAAAAGTTACTAGTAAAAACTGCCATTTTCATTCTTGCTATCTACCCATTTGGGGCAGAAGCCTGCCTTCTTTCTTTCTTTCTGAACCACTCAATGTTTTCTCTCTCCCATTTTCGTGCAAGCCCCTTAATTCTGTCCTATGTCTGTTTGGACCCAGTTTGGAGGACTTGCTCATCCTCACGGTGATACTTTCAGCTTTCCTCTCTTCCCAGTACATCATCAGGCTTCTGATAAGC
>PVKV010025854.1:0-19210 GCA_004027835.1 Alouatta palliata | reverse complement strand
GATCTGCTCCATTACTGACCTGAGCCTCATCACCCATCCTAGGCAACCTGGTGGTCCCTTGCTCCCGGGAAGTCACTGTTTTGATGCCACACTCAGTGCAGTTACCCTAATGGCATAGCGCACTACAGCCCAGAACTCCTGGGCTCAAGTGATCCTCCTGCTTCAGCTCCCACGTAGCTGGGACTACAGGCATGTGCCACCATGCTGGGCTCTCCGAAATAATTTTTACAGCTTGGCCTCTTCCCCCAGTATTAGTTTGACTGTACAGAATCGCAGAGCTGTGCCGTGTCCTCTGTCCACTTCTTTGTTTACTTCACGGCCCTATTTCTCTAACATCCTCCTTCCTCTCTCAGAAGTCCATTCTCGGCATGCCTCAAATACCAGGCTTTCTCTGTGACTTTGTTCTGCTCTTTTCTCCTTCCAAGTATCTTTACCTCAAATATTAGTTCTTCCTCCCACCTCTGTCTTTCTGAAGGCCATTAGCTCTAGGACATTTTTCGAGTTCCAACCTCAAACCCAGGAACTCTTCTTGGCCTGGGGTTACCAACTATCAAATACAATCTGCAGAGACTGCTTCCTGATTCGTGTAGATTTCCCTTTGCTCTCTAAAATTTGACAGCCTCTTGGTTACTGGCTGGCTTCCATTTCTGCAGGTGAATCACCTTATCATAATCTCATCATGGTTTTGAAGATCAAAACCGATTTATCAATCGGGTGAAGATAACTCACTCAGTTTTTATTTATCAGCTCTGGTTGATAAAGCAAAATACTGGTCTTAAAAGGAACTGTAAAATAATCAAAACAACATTTAGTAGTTAATTTTAAATTCACAGTTTAAAAACAGATCATGAAAATGTTTCCTTTACAGTTACATAAACATTTATTGTCAACTTAGATTAGCTCAGATGACTTAGAAAATATTATTATTATTATTTTTGAGAGTCTCACTCTGTCACCCAGACTGGAGTGCAATGGCACAATCTCTGTTCACTGCAAACTCTGCCTCCGAGTTCAAGCGATTCTCCTGCCTCAGCCTCGCCAGTAGCTGGGATTATAGGCACCCGCCACCATGCCCGGGTAATTTTTTATATTTTTAGTAGAGACAGGGTTTCGCCATGTTGGCCAGGCTGATCTTGAACTCCTGTCCTCATGATCCACCCACCTTGGCCTCCCAAACTGCTGGGATGAAAATATTAATTTTGGGACGGGCGCGGTGGCTCACGTCTGTAATTCTAGTACTTTGGGAGGCTGAGGGAGGTGGATCATGAGGTCAGGAATTCGAGACCAGCCTGGCCAACATGGTGAAGTCCTGTCTCTACTAAAAAATACAAAAATTAGCCGGTTGTGGTGTCACATTAGCCAGGTGTGGTCCCAGCTACTCAGGAGGCTGAGGCAGGAGAATCGCTTGAACCCAGGAGGCAGAGGTTGAGGTGATCATAGAGTGCGCCATTGCACTCCAGCCTGGGTGAGAGAGGGAGACTCCATCTCAAAAAGAAAGAAATAAAAGGCAGGGTGCAGTGGCTGAAACCTATAATTCCAGCACTTTGAGAGGCTGAAATGGGTGGGTCACAAGATCAAGAGATCGAGATCATCCTGGCCAACATGGTGAAACCCAGTCTCTACTAAAAATACAAAAATTAGCTGGACTTGATGTCAGGCATCTGCAATCCCAGCTACTCGGGAGGCTGAGGCAGGAGAATCGTTTGAACCCGGAGACAGAGATTGCAGTGAGCCGAGATTGTGCTACTGACCTCCAGTGTGGCCACAGAGCAAGACTCCATCTCAAAAAACAAAAAAAAAGAAAGAAAATATTAATTTTGTATGGAAATGGATTTTTGTGAGATGAGAGTTTGGGCCTTACCCTGTTGTTTCTAAAGCAAGTTTTATCAATGTTTACTACAAACTTTTGATTAAAAGTTTAAATGGAAGGCTTTGAGGCATATAGAATTAAAACTTCACTTTTTCAATGGGATTTTTCTTTTTTTTTTTTTTGAGATGGAGTCTCACTCTGTTGCCTAGGCTGAAGTGCAATGGCACGGTCTTGGCTCACTGCAACCTCCGCCTCCCAGGTTCAAACGATTCTCCTGCCTCAGCCTCTTGAGTAGCCGTGATCACAGGCACCCACCACCACGTCTGGCTAAGTTTTTGTATTTTAGCAGAGACGGCATTTCACCATGTTGGCCAGGCTAGTCTAGAACTCCTGATCTGGTGATCTGCCTGCCTCGGCCACCCAAAGTGCTGGGATTACGGGTCTGGGATTTTTCTTTTAATTATAGACAAAGTAGCATTCTGCTCATTTCTGCAAATGAAATGGAAGTTGCAGCCAACTGTAAACGTAATGAGAAGTAAATAAATAGTTGGTGTTGCTGTTGTAGCTCACTCAGCAGAAAGAGTAAGCTTTCCGGGTATGTGGTAAGAAAAAGAAATTGTTTTAGCAATTCTTCTCTTACTAACATGTCAGCATAAGAATTCTTTAAATGCAGAATGTGATTTGTATCTTCATAGTGTTTCTTTGAGCTTTTCTGGGAATGGATCTTCTCAAATTATTGAGCAATTCTGACTTATGCAACCACATACTTTATTACTCATCTGAGAAGCAGAGTGGCTATTTGGAGAATGAAGCTACACTTGGAGTCTCCAAAGGTGGTTGGAAAGGGAGGTCTGCGGGACTGGTCAGGTGGTTGCCCCGGAAAGTGGCTGGAACCCTGGGCCCTCCCTAATTATGCATTAGAGGCTACTGCTGTATTTTCCTGGAGATTCAGTTTTCCAAAACAGCTAAAAGCAAAGCAATCAGAAATAAATTAAAATCAGAGGAAAATGTACAGTCTCATGATTTTAACATGGGAAAACATGCATAAGAATTGAAATTTAATACTGAGGATTTTCTCCTCTGGTATCTAAATGGTTTTCATAATTGTACAAAATGAGAATCTATAATGTTTACGATAGTTAAGATAGTAAATTTTATGTAATGGATATTTTACCACAGATTAAAAAATAAAATACAATTTAAATTAAGAAAGAAAGCTGGGCATGGTGCCTCATGCCTGTAATCCCAGCACTTTGGGAGGCTGAGATGGGCAGATCACGAGGTCAGGAGTTTGAGACAAGCCTGGCCAACATGGTGAAAACTGTCTCTACTAAAAATAAAAAAATTAGCCAAGCATGGTGGTGGGCACCTATAGTACCAGCTACTCAGGAGGCTGAGGGAGGAGAAACACTTGAATACGGGAGGTGGAGGTTGCAGTGGGCCTAGATTACGCCACTGCACTCCAGCCTGGGCAACAGAGACTCCTTCTCAAAAAAAAAAAGAAAAAAAAAAAAAAAGAAAGAAAGAAAACTAGTGGGGAAACCTATTAAATAAAGGCTTTAAAAAAAAATACAAGATAGGCCAGGAGAGGTGGTTCACGCCTGTAATCCCAGCACTTTGGGAGGCGAGGCAGGCAGATCACTTTGAGCTCAGAAGTTCGAGACCAACCTGGCCAAAATGACCTAACTCTGTCTCTACTAAAAATATAAAAATTAGCCAGGCATGGTGGCACGGGCCTGTGGTTCCAGGTACTCAGTAGGCTGAGGCAGGAGACTCGCTTGAACCTGGGAGGCAGAGGCTGTAGTGAGCTGAGACTGCACCACTGCACTCCAGCCTGGGCGACAGAGTGAGACTCTGTCTCAGACAAACAAACAAACAATAATAATAATACACAGGCTGGGCGCGGTGGCTCACACCTGTAATCTCAGCACTTTGGGAGGCTGAGGAAGGTGGATCACCTGAGGTCAGCAGTTCGTGACCAGCCTGGCCAACATGGTGAAACTCCATCTCTACCGATAATACAAAAATTAGCTAGGCGTGGTGGCGCACGCCTGTAATCCCAGCTACTCCAGAGGCTGAGGCAGGAGAATCGCTTGAACCCAGAAGGCAGAGGTTGCAGTAAGCCAAGATCATGCCACTGCACTACAGCCTGGGTGACAGAGTGAGACTCCGTCTCAGATAATAATAATATGTGCTGGGCGAGGTGGCTCATGCCTGTAATCCTAACACCTTGGGAGGCGGAAATCACCTGAGTCCGGGAGTTCAACACCAGCCTAGACAACATAGTGAAACACCATTTTTCTTTTTCTTTCTTTCTTTTTTTTATTTAGTAGAAAGTGATTTATTTAGAGAGAGAGAAAAACAGGAGAGGAGAGAGAAAGAAACAGGTAACTCTCACACTGAATGAGAGAATCCAGAAAAATGGAATGCAAGAGAGGAAAGCAGCTTCCACCCTGAGTGGAAGGGAATAGAGACAGATGGAGTTTAGGAGGAGAAGACAGGCTTCCAGGAAGGGAGTGTTCGTGGAAGGGGACTCCAGAGGGGAAATCCAGGAGAGAGAAAGATGGCTTCCATGAAGGGAGTGTTCGTGGAAGGGGATCCAAACATAGAGTCCCGCGAAACACCATTTTTATAAAAAATACGAAAATTAGCCAGGCGTGGTGGCATGCATCTGTAGTCCCAGCTACTGGGGAGACTGAGGTAGGAGGATCCCTTGAGCCTGGGAGGTTGAGGCTGTAGTGAGCTGTGATTGCGCCACTACCCTCCAGCCTAGGTGACAGAGCCAGACCCTGTCTCAAAAAAATAAAAACAAACAAAATAATAACACTCCTCTTTTCCATAAATCTGACTTCCAATATTATAAACTCTGTGGAAAATGTCTAGGAACTGAGAGAGGAAAAGGTCTTTTGATAGTTGAAATAGCTATCAGAAAATTCTAGGTCTCTACATAGAAAAATAGGTTTTAGGGATAAGAAGTTCTATTAGTTTTTACTTTATACATAATTTTAATAAGCTAAGCAATGTTTCTTAATAGCATATCAAAAGTTGAAATTAATAAGGTATGATATATTACTAAAGGCTGGACTCTTAATAGCAGAGAAAAAATAGCTGATTACCTAACAGAGACAAAATAACTCTAAAGGAAAAAGCAACTAAGGAAAAAGATTTTCCTTCTACATTCACATTGAACACTCAACATACCTCTGGTCACCAAAGTGTGTGTGTTTTTCCCCTCACACACCAACTGGGTGTCTTAGAATAATTCAGTTCAATTCTGACACTATCTACCTGAAGTTAGTGCAGACCCAATAGTTTAAGGGCTCAGTCCTAGAAAACTGTCCCCATTTGGGATACCAATAGTAGGCTGTCACCTATACTGCTGATCAACTAACTGGCTGTAAGTCACTTTTCACTACCTCTTCTCAGGTTTTATTAGTTTGCTAGGATGACTTATAAAACTCATGGAGGCTGGGCGCAGTGGCTCATGCCTGTAATCCCAACACTTTGGGAGGCCGAGGCTGGCAAGTCACTTGAGGTCAGGAGTTTGAGACCAGCCTGGCCAACATGGTGAAACCCCGTCTGTACTGAAAAAAAAAAAAAAAAAAATTACCTGGGCATAATGGTGCATGCCTGTAATCCCAACTACTTGGGAGTTTGAGGCAGGAGAATCACTTGAACCTGGGCGGCGAGGTTGCAGTGAGCTGAGATCATACCATTGCTCTCCAGCCTGGGTGACGGAGCAAGGCTCTGTCTCAAAAAAAAAAAATAATAATAAATAAATAAATAAATAAATAATAAAACTCATGGAAACACCTGCATTTACAGGTTAATACTATAAAGGATACAGATGAACAGAAGAGATACATAGGTGGAGGTCTGGAAGAGTCCTAAGTGCTGGACTTTCTGTCCCCATGGAGCTGGAATTTGCCACCTTCCCAGCATGCAGATGTATTCATCAACCCAGAAGCTCCCCAACACCGCAGTTCAGGGGTTTTTATGGAGGCTTTGTGATGTTGGCATGATTGATTATTAACTCAATCGCCAGCTCCTCCCCCTCCTGGAGGGTAGGAGATGGGGCTGAAAAGTTCCAAGAGTCTGAAAGTTCCAAGAGTCTAATCAGGAAATTCGGAGGGACTCAGGAGCTCTGGGACAGGAATTGGGGTCAAAGACCAAATGTTAGAACAGAAGATTCTCCTAGCGCCCATACCTACGAGGGTATTAAAAGCTCGGATTCAGGAACTGAAGGCACAGACTAATAGATATACATATGTGTATTTCATAATAACTAACAACAACAATTCCTCAAAACACAGACAAAGCCTGGTGCGGTGGCTCACGCCTGTAATCCCAACACTAAAGAGCAGCCTGGGCAACATGGCAGAAACCCATCCTACAAAAAATACAAAAAATTAGCGTGGTGTGAGGGCACACACCTATGGTCTCCCCTACCCAATAAAAAACAAACAGACAAAACCCTGCCCCCCAAAACTGTCAAACTGAATGTATTAAGTGCACTATTTTTTTTTTTTTTTTTGAGACAGGGCCTCTGTCACCTAGACTGTAGTGCAGTGGCAGCAGTCACGGCTCACTGCAGCCTTAGCCTCCTGAATAGCTGGGACCACAGGCATGCGCCACTACGCCTGGCTAATTTTTTTTTGTATTTTTTGTAGAGACAGTGTTTTGCCATGTTGCCCAGGCTGGTTTTGAACTCCTGGGCTCAAGTGATCCTCCCACCTCAGCCTCTCAAAGTGTGGGATTACAGGTGTGGGTCACCACCTGGCCTTGAATTTTACCATTAAAATGTTCTTTACATATAGTTTTTGAGGGAGAATATCTTCTCTGTTCTTAAGGAGTGTATAATTTAGTTAAGGACATAAAGTACTGTATATGGATGTAAAACAACCCTAAAACACACGAAACAAGCCAGTGTAGCATAACTTTTTCCTGATTCCTTGCACAACCTTATCCTACTCTACTTTTATGCTACTGCCCATAGAGAACATTCTCCTGTAGTTAGGCTGAATTTATTTTATTTTTACTTTTTGAGATAGAGTCTGGCTCTGTCACCAGGCTTGAATGCAGTGGTGCAATCTTGGCTCGTTACAAGCTCCACCTCCCAGGCTCAAGTGATTCTCATGCCTCAGCCTCCCGAGTGGCTGGGATTACAGACATGTACCACCATGCCCGGTTAATTTTTGTATTTTTAGTAGAGACAGGATTTTGTCATGTTGTCCAGGCTGGTCTCGAACTCTTGGCCTCAAGTGACCTGCCTGCCTTGGCCTCCCAAAGTGCTGGGATTACAGGTGTGAGCCACTGCACCTGGCCATAGGTGATATTCTATAGGAGCCTCAGGGAGAGAACCCCTACACTATCCTGGCTTCACAACTGCAGAGGCCTCACCAGCAAGTAGATTCTCTGTGTCTGCTAGGCCTGGATTCCTCTGCTTTGGTTGAGGCTGGAGACACAAGTCTTTGAGCTCCCCTCTTCCTCACTCCACAAAGTCCTTTCCTCCTTCAGAAGAAGTATAAGGGAGTTAATTTGCTTTGTTTCCTTAATTATGAGTATGTTGTAATCATGACTTCTTGAGATTACCTAGAGAGGGCATTATAATTCAGTGTTTCCAAGCTCTGGAGTTAGATCTATGAAGATCTGAATCTCCGCTCTTCGATCTTAGCCAAGTTACTTGAGCTGTCTGCATTTCAGGATCCTCTTTTATAAAATGGGGTGAATAACATGGTCATTCCGAGAATTAAATAATACACAAGTCTAGAGCAATACCTGGCATAAAATAAGGACACACACACACACACACACACACACATACACACACACACACACACACACACATACACACACATATACACTATGTTATTCAGTTAATCTATACACTGCAATTTTGTTACTACTGTCAGCTCTGTGCTCAGCTGGTCTTGTGTTGCTCTTTTTCTCCTCTTCTCAGCTGGATACATTATGTAGATGTAATTATTTAGCTGATTAATTTTAAGACATTTTCTGGACCAGGCATGGTGGCTGAAGCCTGTAATCCCAGCACTTTGGGAGGCTGAGGTGGGCAGATTACCTGAGGTCAGGAGTTCGAGACCAGCCTGGCCAACGTGGTGAAACCCCATCTCTACTAAAAATACAAAAATTAGCTGGGCATGGTGGCGCGTGCCTGTAATCCCAGCTACTTGGGAGGCTGATGCAGGAGAATTGCTTGAACCCAGGAGGCGGAGGTTGCAGTGAGCTGAGATCACGCCATTGCACTCCAGCCTGGGCAACAGAGCAAGACTCTGTCTCAAAAAAAAAAAAAAAAAAAAAAAAGAATTCTGTTGTTAACTATCCTACTATAGAAGTATCAGGAATTATAAGACAAAAATCACCCAGAATCACTATAATACATCCATAGACTACCACTTTTAACATTGGGCTACATAATTTTCTGGGCTTTAAAAATATTTTTAAAAATATGTATGTGTAGCCAGTGGGAAGGGAAAAAATAAAATAAAATATATATGTGTATATAGTTTATTATATATACATATAAAATAAACTTACATTCTTTCTTTCTTTTTTTTTTTTTTTTTTTTAAGTAGAGATGGGATCTTACTCTGTTGGCCAGGCTGATCTTGAACTCCTGGCCTCCAGTGATCCACCCATCTCAGCTTCCCTAAGTGCTGGGATTACAGGCATGAGCTACCAGGCCCTGCATGCTGTTTTTCTTGAACGCCTCTATAAGCTCCACCAGTGGATAAATCTTGTGGTTTTGCTCACCATGTTATCCCATGTACGGTTTATCTTAGCACATGGCTCATAGCAGGTACCAATAACGAAACAAAACAGAAAAAAAAATAAGCCAAACACACAACAACAAACAAAAATGAAAAGGAACGAATGACTCCATGTTAATAAACACAAATCATTAATCACAACATTCTTCCATGTGAGTGCATCAGTTTTCCCAGTCAAGCCCCTATCTTGGAACGTTACCTGTTTCCAATTTGTCTCTAGTCTCAAATATACGTATACACACACACACACATAAATTTTTAGTGTTTTTTTAAAAAAGGCACAAAGAATAATACAGCACACATTATTAAACCCAACCTCCCAGAACCAACAAATTTGAAGATTTTGACAAATTTGAAGTTTTTTTTTAAATAAAGCATTGTAAGGTCGAAGTCTTCCATTTTTTTTCCCTCTGCTCAGTTTGCCTCCTTCCCTCTACATAAGCAAAAGCTGTGATGAATTTGGTGTGTGATATTGCATTCTATATCTATACTTATATAAAGTATGTGATCAGTTTAGGTTCTGTGGGATTTTGTTTATTTATAAATATGGTATCAGTTTATATATAGTTCTGCTACTTGCTTTTTTTCACTCTACACTGCTTTTGATTCTTTCTACCATCATTTACTATTTGACAACTACAGAGCTAGTTCATTAACTTAGCTACTGTATATATATTCCATTGTTTGGATATCTACCTTTTATTTTCCCACCCCTCGACGGAGTGCAACTGCTCCATCTCGGCTAACTGAAACCTCCGCCTCCCGGGTTGGAGCGATTCTCCTGCCTCGGCCGCCCGAGTAGCTGGGATTACAGGCGCGCGCCACCACACACGGCTAATTTTGTATTTTTAGTAGAGGTGGCGTTTCTCCATGTTGGTCAGGCTAGTCTCGAACTCCTGACCTCAGGTGATCTACCCGCCTCAACCTCTAAGTGCTGGGATTACAGGCTTGGGCCACCGTGCCCGGCAGACGTTCTTCTTAATTGCTTGATTCCACCGTCTCAATAGCCGTCTGTCTTATTCTGTTCCTATTCTTAGTGTCCATCCCCTAGTTGGTAACTTGGTGGCTCCTCCGGTCTTGCCAACCTTTTTTTTTTTTCCACGAAGACTAGCAGGAGATGCTTAAGAACAGTGGCTTTAACGACTGCTACCAACTTTTAATACAAGTGCAGTCGAGAGGGCAAATACTCAAGTTTGGGGGCGGATAGCACAGAGTCAAATAGGTCCGAGAGGCCCCCGGCGCGCCACCGCAGGGCAGCAGGGAGGCCGCGGGCAGGTGGCGGCCGAGGCCCGAGGCAGGAAGCACGGCCGGGCGGGGCGGGGCGGGGCGGGGCGGAGCGGCCGCTGAGGAGCAGGGGCCGCAGGCGCCCCGCCCGGGCTGGTATGCGGCCGAGAGTGACGCGGGAGGCGGGGTCACGTGACGCCCGTGGAATGCCAACAATGTAGCGAATGTCCCACTTGGGTCTGCGCTTTGGAACCGCGGCGTGAGCGCCCCGGGAAGATGGAGCGGCCGCCGTCCACGCCGCCGCCGCCGCCCGGGGCTCCCCAGTCCCTGCGGGGCCAGCACCAGCTCCAGCCACCAGTGCCCGGTCTCCTGGCGCGCGAGGCCCGGGAGCCGTGGGCCAGGACGCCCCCGAGGGTGTAGACCGCGCCCCACGAGGTGAGGGGGCCGGGGGCGGGGGTCGGGGCGGCAGCCGAGAGGGTGGCCGGAGTTTCCGCGAGTCGGTCGAGCCCTGCGGCTCCGCGCACTCACCTTGGGACCGAGGCTCCGGGAGGGGCGCCCGGCGGGGCGGCCGAGGAAGTTTGTCCGGACGGAGCCCTGCGCCCTGCCCCCACGGTCCGCGCCCGCCCGGAGCCGCCCCCGCCCGGCGGCGCGTCGTCTCGGCCGTGCGGAGCCCGCGGAGCCGGTTCCGGAGGAGCCGGGGAAGTTGGAGGCCGGCGTCGGGCGGGGGCCGCGGGGCTGCGCCGCTTTGTTGTGCGGCGGCGGGGGTGGCCAGGATCCTGGCGGGGCAGGGGCGGCGCCCCAGATCCGGAGGGGCCGTCGCGCGGGGCGCGCCTCCGCTTCCGCTGTCCCCGGGGGCTCGGCTTTCCACCAGACGCCCGGCCGGGCGCCCCTGACAGCTCCGAGACCCCCGCGTCCGGCCGCGCCGCTGTCTGGCGGAGCCGGCGTCGTCCTCCGGGCCGCGCCATCGTCCCACGGGCCAATCAATCCTTCGGGGCCCGCCCCGGCTGTCCCCGCCGGCCGCCCCGTCGTCCCGCGAGCCGACCGCCCCACGGCCGTGCCCCGCCGCCCCTCAGCCCTTGGTGGCTGTGCCGCCTCGCCCACGGCTGCGCGGTTCCCACCCCGTCCCCCTCGGCCGGCCCACCGGCCACTCAGCCCCTCAGAGGCCGCCGGACCACTGGGGCGCCCTTCCTCCCCGGCCGTGGGCTGCCAGGCCCTGCTCGGCGTCTCCCGGCCGGCGGCCGCGCCGACTCGCGAGTTTGCCAGTGGTCTTGGCGGGACGCGGCCCGAGCCGCAGGAGCGCTGTCGTGGCCATGCGAGCGGCGGCCGTTGCATAACACGCCGTTCCCGTGCCCTGGTTTAGCAACGTGGGGGGGGGGGCTTGGCTTTCTCTTCTGATGCGAGCTCACCTGCATTTAGCTCCTTAGCGGGACTCCGGAGATGGGGATTCTGACATCATTCACTTCTTGCCATCACTTCCTCCAGCCCAGCTCTAGAACTTCTGGGAGCTTTCCCTCGGGGATGGAGTGCGGCCTGGAGCAAACCCGTTTGTGAAGTCCAAGACT
This sequence comes from Alouatta palliata, assembly GCA_004027835.1. Classification (NCBI taxonomy): domain Eukaryota; kingdom Metazoa; phylum Chordata; class Mammalia; order Primates; family Atelidae; genus Alouatta; species Alouatta palliata. The sequence continues at coordinate 7,826 of PVKV010025854.1, read as the reverse complement.
CCAGTGCCCCGGGGGCTCAGACAGAGCACGGGGGTGCGCGGGGAGGTCGGGGCTAGGCGAGGAATGGACCCTGAAGAAGGTAAAACCCACCCGACCGGGGCTCCAGGCAGCTGGTAACAGGGTCCCGGGTGAGCTCGGCGGCTGGGAGGCTATTCTGAGGCCTTTTGATGAGAAATGCTGTTTTGCCAGGATCGCCTTGAAAGAGCTTAACTTGCAGGTTTTGTTGACAAAAATTTTGTTGTTTTTTGTTTGTTTGTTTTTGAGACAGGATCTCACTCTCTCTCCCAGGCTGGAGGGCAGTGGTGTGATCTCGGCCCACTGCAAGCTCTGCCCCGCAGGTTCAAGCGATCTCCTGCTTCAGCCTCCCGCGGGGCTAGGACTGCGGGCCCGTGCCACCAGCCCAGCTAATTTTGTGTTTCTAGTAGAGATGGGGTTTTGTTGGCCAGGCTGGTTTTGAAGTCCTGACCTCAGGTGATCCGCCCTCCTCGGTCTCCCAGAGTGCTGGGATTGCAGGTGTGAGCCATCACGCCCCGCCTGATGAGAATTTTGAACGAGAACTTTTACATTTTCATGATTCTCTGGCATGGATATAAATGTTTTTAATGTAATAGCATTAAAAAATTATTTCACCTTAACTATGAAGCCACAGAGTAGATATACATTTGGCCAGTAAATAATTCAGATTAATAGCTGAACAGCTCTTTTCACAAAATATTCAACAAATATGTACATCCTTAAAGGAAAGTTTGCCCATATTTTAATGAGAAACATATATACTGAAATTTGAATGGGAAATCACAAAATGTGTGTGATCTTACACAGATGTTCTGCTTAAAATTTTAACTTAGAAGATGAGAGGCCTTCCCTTAATCGTGGAAAAAGTAACTCAGGGCTGATTATTAGGAAATTTGTATTAAATCTCGTTGTATATTTTTAGTAAGCTGTTTTGTATGTTTTTAAGGTTTTTTTTCTTCTGTAACAACTGTTGTAATAAGGTAGTAACAGAAAAAATACTCCAAAATGAGACTGTATAAATTTTTTACGATGTCTATTTAACTGTAAATATCAAGATGTGTTATTCAACCTCTCACAAAATTTTGTCTCATTATGCAGGTATAGAAGGCACTGTTTAATATATCAGCATTCCTTTGAAAATGAGTTGGTGAACATTTAATAACTCTCCAAATCTCAGGCAGTTTAAGGTATCTGAGAGGCTAGCCTGTCTTGCAAAATTATTAGGGTGAATTACTAGAATCATAGGATTATATACCTGGAAGGGATTTTTCTGGCTTCTGCATTGAGTTTGAAATAGTTTAAGTGTAAATTGGAGCTGTACGTGTTCCTTAGCAAATCACAGGGTTGATGGGAGGGGCTTTCCTTTGGTGGGAGGGGAATGCTTTTACAATAAGATTCCTTGTTATTTTAAATGCTATGTTGTAAATAGCCAGCCCTGGGCTGCTAAACTCCACAGAGGGGTGGGGTAGCATGGGGGCTGAAGCTGATAAATTGACCATAAACACAGAGGAAGGATTTCTGGAAGCTGGGGGTAAGGGAGAGGTGTTGTCCTTTGTATTGGAAAAACCATACCAACACCATTTTTGAAAAGCTGCTTTTATATTTTATTTTGTAATTAAAATCATGTGAAACTTCTAAACGGTATTTCTTACTGACTTTTTAAAAACAGTAGGTGTGAAGAAATAACAGAAAATAAATTCAAATGCATTTACTCTGTCTTGGCTAAATCTGTTCTAAAAAGTGCTGAAATGTTCTGATGAACAGAAAGAAGGGATAAGGCTTGATTGAAGTGACTGACTTCCAGCTCTAAACGTTCTCTGAATCTTCTTTCTTTTAAAAAGTCTATTGCTTAGTTAATTCCTCTGGAAGGAATTGGCCTTCAAATTGCACAAGTCCAGGGGCACGGTTCCCATTGTATGCTAGGTCGCTGCTGCTCTCTGCGATGGCCTTTATTACATAGAGTGCCCTGTGAGGGAAGCCCTGCTTGGGCTGTTAGTTTCACTTAGCTGTTCACTCAGTATTTTTAAGGCTAATGTTATGTGATTATTACTTTATTTTGAAAGTATGAAAAAAGCAAGGTAATATTGGAAATAAAGACATTGGTTATGATGTTAAAATTAGAATGGAAATTTGACATTGTTTAATGTTTGCCATTCACCCTGGGAAGACTTTGTTGGTTATCATCTAGACCATGTCAAGTTAATTGTGACAAGTGTTTTAAGTCAATTCAAAAAATACTTTGTGGGACAATATTTGACATACATGGGAACTTTCCTGGGAGAAAAATGAAAAAAATCCCATATTTTGTAGCCATGGTTTATATTTCTCGTTAACACTGATTGTTACAATCTTGTCGCATAGTTTAGATCCTATAGACCCTCGATCAGTTAGGATGGTAAGGATCTTAAGAATGTAAGCTGGATTTTTTTTTTTTTTTTGAAACGGAGTTTCGCTCTTGTTACCCAGGCTGGAGTGCAATGGCGCGATCTCGGCTCACTGCAACCTCCGCCTCCTGGGTTCAAGCAATTCTCCTGCCTCAGCCTCCCGAGTAGCTGGGACTACAGGCACGTGCTACCATGCCCAGCTAATTTTTGTATTTTTAGTAGAGACGGGGTTTCACCATGTTGACCAGGATGGTCTCGATTTCTTGACCTCGTGATCCACCCGCCTCGGCCTCCCAAAGTGCTGGGATTACAGGCGTGAGCCACTGCGCCCGGCTGTAAGCTGGATTTTGAAAGGAGCGGGCCTCTGTTTGGAATAGTCAGCCCCTCTGCCTCTAGGCGGTTATCTTGAGCAGAAATGCTAAGGGCCAGCGTGATTCATTACTAGGTAACTCCATCCTTCTTCGCTCACTCCTGTTTTTTCATTAAATGTACATGGACAGCACCTGCCCCCTCCCCAACATTTTTTGCTTATTTTATTCATCTTTCTATTCCATGTTTGAGCCTTTTCAGAGGAAATTCCAGGCTCCAAGAATAGCTTCACAATTTCTCCATCAAATCATAGCCCTTCAGCCTTTCTAATTTTGGTGAAACGTCCCTTTTTCTGAGATACTTTTTCCAAATGATCTCAACACCTTCCTGAAGAATTGCGCTCCTCCATGGAAATAGGCAGGGATTCTTTGGACGGTCACAGTATTTAATACGTCAGTCCGTAGCAGTGATTCTCAAATGGGAGGGGTGTTCCAGCTCCCTAGCTGGAGCGTATCCGAAACTTGGAGGGGTGCAGAGGAGGCAAGGCTTTCACAACGACTGAGAACCCCTTCTGGGCTATGGAATTGAATATAAGGTGGCCCATCCTGTTGGCTTGCTTGCTACTAGGAATGCTCTCAAGAACTAATTATGATGTATCTGCAACTTGGTCACTCCTTTGGGACAACTTGATACAGACTTCCGTAGCTCAATTTTTTAATGCCATTTATATTTGCATAATGTATATCATACAAGTATCATGTACAAAGCTGTCTAATAGAGGATGTGATGGTGTCTTTTTCCCCTAGACCGTAAGCTTATGTAGAAGTGAGACCCTGGCAGGGCACTGTGGCTCATACCTGTAATTCCAGCACTTTGGGAGGCTGAGGCAGGTGGATCGCTTGAGTCTCGGAATTCGAGAACAGCCTGGGCGACATGGTGAAACCCCATCTCTACTAAAAATACAAAAAATTAGCTAGGGATGGTGACGTGCGCCTGTGGACCTGGCTGCGTAGGAGGCTGAGATGGGAAGATTACGTGAGCCCGGGAGATTGAGGCTGCAGTGAGCCGAGATCTTGCCACTGCACTCTAGCCTGGGCAACCAGAGTGAGACTCCGTCTCAAAAAAAAAAAAAAAAAGTGATACCCTGTTCTCCCTGGGTGAAACCTCATAGTGTCGAGTACAGTGCAGAGCACACGTATGGCAAAGCCAAACCCTCTGAGGCCTTGTGATGACGTTGCTATCGGAGAGTGGGAATTCTTCTAAAGTGTGTTTTCCTGGATCCCTAGCAGAATGCAATCACTGCCTTCCTCAAAGATCCTCATTATGAGAGGTAGCCCTTGGCCTGTGGCTTCCTGGCCTGGACCATGCTGGAGTGGTACATCCACATAGTGGTTTATGATTCTGACATTTAGCATCTGGCTGGAGGCCTGGCCCGTCTGCCTGATTTAGTTTCAGCTTTGCTGGTTAATTATAGTAGGGATATGATTTAAATAATAGCTGGACTTTTAGGCCCAAGAAATCCTGCTTCAGAAAATGCCAGTGTGTGTCATTAGTGCAAGTCCCATGAGATACTGGTTTGGTTAGTTCCTTGGTTGGTGCTTGATGTGTGTTTGGCAGGCAGTGCGGGTTTGTGAAGCCCTAGGAGAAATCAGAATAAAAATTCTTGAACATCTGATAGCATTTTCCAGGATTGGATTGAGGGTTGGAATTGGGTTTGGTGGGACCAAATTAAAGGCATACTTAAAATTTTGCTCTCACGTTGTTTATACAAGCCACCTATATTAAGCATGGGATTCAGTAGTTGCCTCAGCTCTGGATTTAGAGAATGAGGTGTTTTTGTTTTGTGAATTGTTACAGTTTTAAAATTCTAGTGTTTGTAGTTTCTTATGGAAAGTGTGTTTAAATTAATCGGTGATGCCAAAGAAATTTCCAAGGTTAGATTTACTTTGCTTGATATCCCCATTTTTTTTAAAGTCCACATCCATGAGGGTTGTATTTATAAAACCCTTGAAAGAAAACTTCCCATATGTGAAGTCTCATTAAAATGGTATATTAGTATGTCAGAGTTGTTCATTTCCAGCTGCAATCTTGACTGATGAGTATTCTCATGAAAATTGTTTCAAAAGTTCATAATTTGGCCATGAAGTCAACTGTCTTTAAATACACAGCTTAAAATACACAGTCTCAAGCTGAAAAAATACTTCCATTCTTTATGAAACTGAAGGAAAGTTTCATCCTTTCTAAAGTATTCACGCAGGAACACAGTTTATGTATAGGTACTGTTTTTCATATTCACTTAACACAGGGACAGCCCCTGTGGTATTCCTGGACCAGTGCCTCACTATGGTGGGAGATGGGGAGAAAATCAGAACAGGGTGTGGGGGTCCTCCCCCTTCCTCCATACCAAACAAAACCAGGTGGTAAGTTTAGCGGTGTCACTGAATACTCTCAACCTTTCTGTATGTTTGAAATTTTTCATAAGCAAATGTTGAAGGGGGAATGGGAAAAAAAAACCAGGACCCCTGATTTGGCTTCTGTTTAAGGGCATAGCCACTTAGTATTTCTTAGCTTAGGCATAGATGTCGACATAGAAATGTCCAGACTTGCCTACCCTGGTTGCTTTTATGATTTGAATGTTTGTGGGACCCACAGGTGCTTAACATCCCAAGTGTCTCCAGGAGCACGACTCTGCTGTGAGTCAATGTCTGTGTGGTAGAGGGCCAGTAGGGTGGCGAAGTGCAGCTGCCCTGGGGTTTGGGCTTAACGAGGAGACTTTGCCCTACTATATCTTACCCAGTCCCTAGGTCCAGTCTTCTCATTGTGTAGCTGTGTTTGTTTGTTTGTTTATTTATTTATTTTTTGAGATGAAGTCTTGCTCTGTTGCCTAGGCTGGAGTGCAGTGGAATGATCTTGGCTCACTGCAACCTCCACCTCCTAGGTTCAAGCGATTTCTGGCTAATTTTTGTATTTTTAGTAGAGATGGGGTTTCGCCATGTTGGCCAGGCTGGTCTTAAACTCCTAACCTCAAGTGATCTGCCTGCCTCGGCCTCCCAAAGTGCTAGGATTACAGGTGTGAGCCACCGCGCCCAACCATGTAACTGTGTTTAAAAAGGGAGCCGTTGTTCAAACACGAGTTTGCTAAATAAGAATAGTTAGGAAACCTTTTCTCCCATTTTCTAAAATTGAGGTAAAATGTACAGAATATTTTAACCATTCATAAGTATACGGTTCAGTTAAGTGGCGTTAAATGCATCATTACTGCAAGTATCACTGCTGTGTCTACGTAAGACTTTTTTTTATCATCCCAAACAGAAACTGTACCCATTAAATAAAAATTCCCTATTCCCCTTGCTCCTGGTAATCTCTTCTTTCTGTCTCTATGAATTTACATACTGGAGGTAATTCACATAACTGGAATCAGACAATATTTCCTTTTTGTGTCTGGCTTATTTCACTTAGCGTAATGTCCTCGAGGTTCATCTTTATTGTTGCCTGTGACAGAATTCCCCTCCTTTTTATAGCTGAATAATATGCCATAGTCCTGAGACTTTTGTTCTGTGTAAACCAACTTTGGGCACATTTCACTTAGACCTGCATGTTAAACTTCAGAGAAGGCGCTGCTGTTAACTGAGGCTTCATTCTCCTTGTCACCTCCTAAGACCTTTGGGGTGGCACTGGCAGGTTTATCCTCACTGTGGAACTGAGGAAACAGACTCCGTGCTGAGTGACTACCTGTGTCTTCCAACGGATGCTGCATGGGCCTGTGTGCGCATGCCAGGGAGTAGATGGAGATAAATGAAACAGGATGCCCCTCATGGTGCTGTCAGGTTCTTCAAGAGGAAGCACATCAGCCAGTGATGGTGCTCAGGGAAGGGCTGGGAGGGAACATGCTGCCCCCTAGATTCGGGAAGTCAGGAAGGTCCTTCTGTGAGAGGGGTTCTAGGCTGAGTTTTTAGAGTAGGAGTGAACCAGGCAGGTAGGGTGGGTTGGGTTGGGTTTTTTTTAGCTGAGTGAAACGTTTTGCAAGTTGGAGAGGACAGGAAGCATTGGTGACTTTGACATGCACAGGATCTGGCTTTTGAGCCACAGTCGGCATCCCGTGGCTCAGAACTGAACAACCTGATGCCTGGCTGCAGGCACATTTCAGAGAGGAGTGACTTAAGCTTCTCTTCTCTGTGCTTTTCTTTCTTTCTTTCTTTCTTTCTTTCTTTCTTTCTTTCTTTCTTTCTTTCTTTCTTTCTTTCTTTTTATATGTTTTTTATTGCATTTTAGGTTTGGGGGTACATGTGGAGAACGTGCAAGATTGTTGCATAGGTACACACATGGTAGTATGATTTGCTGCCTTCCTCCCCATCACCTATATCTGGCATTTCTCCCCATGCTATCCCTCCCCAACTCCTCACCCCCTGCTGTCTCTCCCCTTTCCCCCCCCTGACAGACCCCAGTGTGAGATGCTCCCCTCCCTGTGTCCATGTGTTCGCATTGTTCAACACCCGCCTGTGAGTGAGAGTATGCGGTGTTTGATTTTCTGTTCTTGTGTCAGTTTGCTGAGAATGGTGGTTTCCAGGTTCATCCATGTCCCTGCAAAGAACACGAACTCATCGTTTTTGATGGCTGCATAATATTCCATGGTGTATATGTGCCACATTTTCCCTGTCCAGTCTATCATTGATGGGCATTTGGGTTGGTTCCAGGTCTTTGCTATTGTAAACTGTGCTGCAATGAACATTCGTGTGCATGTGTCCTTATAGCAGAATGATTTATAGTCCTTTGGATATATACCCAGTAATGGGATTGCTGGATCAAAGGGAATTTCTATTTCTAGGTCCTTGAGGAATCGCCACACTGTCTTCCACAATGGTTGAACTAATTTACACTCCCACCAACAGTGTAAAAGCATTCGTAAAAGAAACAGTCATTAGAGTGAATCGGCAACCAACAGAATGGGAAAAAATTTTTGCAGTCTACCCATCTGACAAAGGGCTGATATCCAGAATCTACAAAGAACTGAAACAGATTTACAAGAAAAAAACAAACAAGCCCATTCAAAAGTGGGCGAAGGATATGAACAGACACTTCACAAAAGAAGACATACATGAAGCCAACAAACATATGAAA
>PVKV010025853.1:18662-29086 GCA_004027835.1 Alouatta palliata | reverse complement strand
GCCGGGCGCAGTGGCTCACGCCTGTAATCCCAGCACTTTGGGAGGCCGAGGCGGGTGGATCACGAGGTCAAGAGATCGAGACCATCCTGGTCAACATGGTGAAACCCCGTCTCTACTAAAAATACAAAAAAATTAGCTGGGCATGGTGGCACGTGCCTGTAGTCCCAGCTACTCGGGAGGCTGAGGCAGGAGAATTGCTTGAACCCGGGAGGCAGAGGTTGCGGTGAGCCGAGATCGTGCCATTGCACTCCAGCCTGGGTAACAAGAGCAAAACTCCATCTCAAAAAAAAAAGATGAGATTCATTTCAGTATTTTATTTAACCAGATATATCCAATATATTATCCCTCTGTTGACACCTTGGGGCCCCTCTGTTGACACCTCGGGTGACATCGCATCTGCCCTGGCAGGTGGACGAGCAGATGCATGCCTGCTATGCACAGACCATGGCCGAGTGGCTGGGCTGCGAGGCGATCGTGCGGCAGAGGGAGCGGGAGTCCCATGCGGCCGCCCTGGCCAAATGCTCTTCTGGGGCCAGCCTGGACAGCCACCTGCACCGGATGACGCACAGGGATTCAACCATCAGCAACGAGGTGATGGGCGGCTGGCCTCGGGGAGCCAGGGGGCTGGGCTCTGCTTCATTGGGCTGTTCTAAGAGTGGTGAAGGTTGGGTACCTGGGGCCTGCTGACAGTCTCACCCCTGGCTTTTACTTTAAGAGGGGGGTGACTTTGGAATCAGACCTGAGTTCAAACTCTAGTCCCACCATTTTATGATTCTGGGGTGTCCTACCAGTACCTTTTCTTTTTCTGGGCCTAGTTTTCTGCATCCCAAAATGGGAATAATCAGGTGTAGAGGAGGTTTGGGTACAGTCCCAACAGGACAATGTATATAAAGTACCCAGCACACTGCCTGACTCCCACTGATCCAGCAAATGCTTGTTGAGTATCTGCTATGTGCGGGTACTATTGGGAATATCCTGGGATATCAGGAGTGTTCCAGTGACCCAGACAGACTTGTCTGTCCTCCCACAACCTTGAGGTTAACAGCCCAAAGTAGGAGCTCAGAAAAAAGTTTATTCTTGGCCGAGGGCAGTGGCTCACACCTGTAATCCCAGTACTTTGAGAGGCCGAGGCAGGTGGATCACCTGAGGTCAGGAGTTTGAGGCCAGAGTGGCCAACATGGTGAAACCCTGTCTCTACTAAAAATATAAAAATCAGCCAAATGCCTGTAATCCCAGCTACTTGGGAGGCTGAGGCAAGAGAATCACTTGAACCCAGGAAGTGGAGGTTGCAGTGAGCTGAGATTGTGCTACTGCACTCCAGCCTGGGCAACAAGAGCAAAACTCCATCTCAAAAAAAAAAAAGTTAATTCTCTTCACCAGTGATTGTATCAGTCGTCAGTTGTCACGATCACAGTGAGTAACAACCACCCACCAAAAATCAGTGTGGGTCAGCTGGGAAGTTCTGTTCTTAGCTGGGCTGGGGGAGGCTTCTTCTGGCACCAGCTGCCCATAGCTGGTCAATTAAAACACTTGTTTATCTCGGTTGGGCTCTCTTCCTTGTCTGGAGTGACTCGGCTGTCCTCCACGTGCCTCACTGCCCAGGAGGTTAACCCGGGCATGCTGTCATGGTGAAAGCAAATACCATAGAGAGAAGGAAGAAATGCACAGGGGGGGTTGAAGCCTCTGCTGAGTCAAGTTTGCTAACATCCCATTAACAAAAGCAAGCCACATGGCCAAATCTAGTGTCAGAGTAGGCACGGACTATGAGGTTATAGAGCAGAACCACGTATACAGGGATCAGGTAAAAAAAAAAAAAATGGAGTCATTAATAGAACCAGTTACTCTGTGAGTTGAACTAAAATATTAGCCAGAAATCTCAACTACAGAGCAGTTAAAGGTGGGGTGCTCTAGTTGCAGAGGTGAGAGGTGGGAACCCAGAGGTCAAAGTGGTCAGAGGTTCCAGGAAGCAGGGAGTGGTCCCCCCCTTTCATTTTACAGCTAGGAAGCTGACACTGAGTTAGGAATAGAGATGAAACTTGACTTCCTGGCTCCCCGCCCAGCCATCCTTCTGCTCTGGGCAGGGGACAACCTCACCCTCCCTCCCTCCTGCTCCTTTTTCTCTCAGTCCTCTCACAGCTGCAGTTCGGGCCAGCAGAACATCCGCCTACACAGCGACTCCAGCAGCAGCACACAGGTGACCTTGTGGAGGCCCTGCCCCTCCCACCCCGCTTCTCCCTTCCGCCTGGGGTCATGGGGATTGGGTGTCCATCATCTGCCGGTCACTTTTTGCTTTATTTGTTTTAGCTTTTTATATTGGCATTAAACATCATTTTTTTTTTTAGTAATGAAAGAAATATATGGATCTATCACCCCTGTAAAACACTAAAACATTGCAGAGAAAGTCAACGTCCGCTTTGATCATCCTTGATCTCTGCCTGCCCTCCCTGGAAATAACACCACTATCATCAGTTTGCAGTGTTTCTTTCGAAACCTGTATGACTATACAGACACAGAAATATGTAGACAATATATAGCAATGTTTGGTAATTTTTTTTTAAATGTGTACATAAATGCCATCCTATATGTTGTTCCAGCCTGGCCAACAGAGCAAGACTCCATCTTAAATAAATACACACATACATACATAAAGATAAAATTGTGTACACATGGTAAAAGTCTATATGATGAAAAGTTACTGTCTGCCCTCATTTTGATTCCCTATTACCCCTCCTCAGAGTAAACAGGCAGGGCATGGTGGCAGATGCCTGTAATCCCGGCTACTTGGGAGGCTGAGGCAGGAGAATCGCTTGAACCTGGGAGGTGGAGGTTGCAGTGAGCTGAGATTGTGCCACTGCACTCCAACCTGGGTGACAGAGCAAGACTCTATGTCAAAACAAAACAAAAGAGTCAACTGCAGTACTTTCTTATTTCTTTCTAAATTATAGATTATTCTATGCATACACAAGCACATAGGTCACTTTTTTATTGTTGTTTAAGATGGGGTCTCACTCCCATCACCCAGGCTGGAGTGCTGTGGCACAGTCCTAGCTCACTGAAGCCTTGAGACCCTGGGCTCAGGTGATCCTCCCACCTCGGCCCCCTAAGTAGCTGAGACCACAGGTGTGCACCACCACACCAAAATACCACACTAATTGATTTGGTATTTTTTGCAGAGACTGGGTTTTACCACATTGCCCAGGCTGGTGTCAAACTCCTGGCTCAAGCAGTCTGTGTGCCTCGGCCTCCCAAAGTGCTGGGATTGCAGGCGTGAGCTACCATGCACAGCTTCGATCACTTTCTTATTTGTCACGAATGGGAGCATATCTTACACCTTGCTTCGCCTCACTCTTTTCACTGGCTGTATGATATTCCACTGCATGCTTGATCCATATGTAAGCCGATCACCTGCTCTTGGATATTTAGGCTGCTGCTGTAAGTAGTGCTGCTGTGGACATGTTGGTTCATCTGTTTTTGTGCACCTTGTCCTCAGGTGTTTGAGTCTGTGGATGAGGTGGAGCAGGTGGAGGCTGAAGGCAGATTGGAGGAGAAACAGCCCAAGATCCCCAATGGGAACCTAGTGAACGGCACTTGTTCCCCCGATTCCGGTCATCCTTCCTCGCATAACTTCTCTTCGGGCTTCTCAGAGCACTCAGAGCCCAGTCTGAGCACAGAAGACAGTGTCCTGGACACCCAGCGGAACACCCCTCCGGTGCTGCGACCTGGGGATGGCAGTGTGGATGACAGGCAGAGCAGCGAGGCCACCACATCCCAGGACGAGGCCCCCCGGGAGGAGCTGGCCGTGCAGGACAGCCTGGAGAGCGACCTCCTGGCCAACGAGAGCATGGACGAGTTCATGTCCATCACGGGCAGCATGGACGTGGCCCTGCCTGAAAAGGACGATGTTGTGATGGAGGGCTGGAGGGGCAGCGAGGCAGAGAAACGTGACCAGGTGGACAGCGAGGACAACCTCTCGGAGGAGCCCGAGATGGAAAGTCTCTTCCCTGCCCTGGCTTCTCTGGCTGTGACTTCTTCTGCCAACGAGGTGTCCCCTGTGTCTTCCAGCGGTGTCACCTACTCTGTAAGTCCCCAGAACCCTCCATTCCATTTTCTTCTTTCTAGCTGCAGGAGGAAGGGATGAACTACAAGCCCATTACCCAGAATGACCCAGGAGTCAGACCTCTGGTTCCTTGCATTTCTTTTTCCGTCGTGGAGGATTCACTGTAGAAACCCATTTGGGAGAGAAGATAATATAGTATTTTAAAAAGGCAGACTTGGCTGTCAGCAGTTCTGGGTTCAAATCCCACCTTCAGTAAGTCACTTTATGCTTCTGAGCCTCAGTTTTCCTATATGTCTCTTACTTCCTTTCCTGAGTGGTTTTCAGAATAAATGAGTTAAAGTCTGGTGTGCCTGCTGCATAGTAAGCACTCAGTCAACAGCAGCCTTCGTTGTGACTTAGGTCCAGTTCCTTGTAAATATTCAGTTTGGTTTCTTACCAGAAAGACTAAGCCAAAGGACGTCATTTGAAAGGGAGGATTGTATTCATTTATTTTTTAAAAGAACTTGTTATTTCTTTCAAAGGTAGGCAAGCCCCTACAGGGTCAAACACTTAGAAAAGGCTGAATCTAAAACCCAGAAGATACCTGCCCCGTCTCACCCCATTTAACCCTCCCCAGAGGCGATCATATTTACTTACTCTGCCCAAATTAGCTGGTGTTGACCCCCATGTCCCATGGGATCTCGGCTCACTGCAACCTCTGTCTCCCAGATTCAAGCAATTCTCCTGCCTCAGCCTCCCAAGTAGCTGGCACTGCAGGTGCACACCACCACACCCAGCTAATTTTTTGTATTTTTAGTGGAGACAGGGTTTCACCGTGTTGGCCAGGATGGTCTCAATCTCTTAACCTCATGATTCCCCTGCCTCGGCCTCCCAGCGTGCTAGGATTATAGGTGTGAGCCCCCGCGCCCAGCTGCTTGCAGTATTTTAACAGTATAATACATAAGCCATGCAGTAAACTGTTCTAATTCTTGTCTTTCCTGCAAAAAAACAGAATAGTTTTTCCAGATGTGTTTTTATTTTCCTGTTTTCTTTTTCTTAGTTTGCTGCATATTTAAAGTCAATTCACCCCTGGAAGTCTTTACCACTTTCCTAAATCTCTTTTCAAATATTTAGACACATCGGGTTTTCTGTTTGTTCTGTGTGTTTAAGGAATTCTCTCCAAAAAAACTACTGAGGCCCTGCCCTCCACTGCACTGATGTGTCGTTATCATTCACGGTCTTCCTCCGTCCGTGTCTTGAGCTTCCTTTTGTACCGCTCACGTTTTCCTTTTTCTCAGCCTACTCTTTGGTTTAGTTGAACCACATGCCTCAGTGGCATCCACATTTTTGCTTTTCATTTCTCTTCTACTGGAGGCCTCTAGACTGGGATAATTGCATTTTTTGTATGAAATTCCTTTTGAATTTCCTTTAGCAGAGTCTCTCCTTTGTATTTATCGTGAGTTGTATGCATTTTGCCCTCATTCTTGAAAGAGTTCCACTGAATATGCAACTCGAGATTGCAGGGATATTTTCTCAGGACTTGGAAGATACTGTTCCGCTGTCTTCCAAGTTCCATTGCTGCTGTTGAGAAGTCAGATGTCCCATTGTCATTCCTTTAAAGATAATCTGTTGTTCTTGGCTCCTTTTTTTTTTTTTTTTTTTTTTTGAGACAAGGCCTTACTCTGTTGCCCAGGCTGGGGTGCAGTGGCACCATCTCAGCTCACTGGCAACCTCCGCCTCCCAGATTCAAGCAATTCTCCTGCCTCAGCCTCTCGAGTAGCTGGGATTACAGGAGCGTGCCACCACCCCCAGCTAATTTTTGTATTTTTAGTACAGGTAGTATTTTGCCATGTTGGTCAGGCTGGTCTCAAACTCCAGACCTCAGGTGATGTGCCTGCCTCAGCTTCCCAAAGTGCTGGGATTATAGGCATTAGCCACTGTTCCTGGCCCCTTTGGCTACTTTTAAGATTTTTTTTGGTCTTGTGTGCGATTATGTGTCTAGGTATGGATTTCTTTTCTTTAAATGTTTCTTATTTTCTTGCCATATCATTGAGCCATTTCAAAATTAAAGTTATTGTTCAAGGCAGCCAGGCCAGTACATTAGCAGAATTTGACCTCTGTTCAGTTCTTCCATTCCCCTTGTCCAGTTTTCAGCAGGGAGAGGTTCATTTCCAGCTGTTGTGGTAACTCTCTGAGGGAGAATTTTCATCCTGCAAATTAAAAGACACCCTCTAGCGAGGCGCAGTGGCTCACACCTGTAATCCCAACACTTTGGGAAGCTGAGGCGGACAGGTCATGAGGTCAAGAGATCAAGACCATCCTGGCTGACATGACAGAACCCCATCTCTACTAAAAATACAAAAATTAGCTGGGTGTGGTGGCACACACCTGTAGTCCTAGCTATTTGGGAGGCTGAGGCAGGAGAATCACTTGAACCCGGGAGGTGGAGGTAAAGATCATGCCACTGCATTCCAGCCTGGTGACACTGTGAGACTTTGTCTCAAACAAAAAGAAACAAAAACCAAAAACCCACCCTCTCAGAAAACAAACAAACAAACAAAATCAAACACCTAACTGGTCCAGGTGGGAGATGTACTTTCAGTGACAGCAGGAGACGGTTCGGAGGAGGAACTAGGATTGCTGCCTCCTCGTGGGGAGTCAGATGTAATTTTTCATTTCTTCCCCTCATCCCCTGCCGTGGTGGCCTGTAGCCAGAGCTTCTGGACCTGTACACGGTGAACCTGCACCGCATCGAGAAGGATGTGCAGAGATGTGACCGCAACTACTGGTACTTCACGCCCGCCAACTTGGAGAAGCTGCGTAACATCATGTGCAGGTGGCTGGTGGCAGCAAGGGGATCTGGGGGATGGGATGGGGGATGGGTGACATGGGGACACAGGGGGCCCACCCAGACGTTATCTCAGCTTCTGAAGTTGGCATCATACTCACCTAGAATCTTATTTTAGCCCACAATGAAAATTTAGTAACAATAATAATAATATAGAACATTTATTAAGCACTTACTGTATACCAGCCACTGTCCTGAATCCCATACTATCATCACTCACTTATTCCTCAACCCTTCGAGGTGAGTATTAACCCCTTTTATAGGGGGTGATGTGGAGGCTCCAGGAAGAGCCTCATTGCTTCGTGAGTGTTGGGCAATGACTGAGCGGGAACTCAGCCACGACTCTCTGGCTCCAGAATCTGTTCTTTTTCTTTTTTTTTTTCTTTAAGCCAAGATCTAAGATGGCTTATTACCGTTCACTAAAAAGATAACTATTCCTGTAATCCCAGCACTTTGGGAGGCGGACGTGGGAGGATCACTTGAGGCCACTTGAGTTCCTCGCAGACTTCAGGAAAGTAGCAACTAGCCTGGGCAACATAGTGAGACCCTGTCACTACAAAATAATTTTAAAAAAAAGAAAACTCAACATTTAGCTGGACATAGTGGCATGTACCTATAGTCCTAGATACTTGGGAGGCGGAGGCAGGAGGATCGCTTGAGCCCAGAGTTAGAGGGTTGCAGTGAGCTGTCATTGTACCATCGTACAGTCATGCCACCGTACTCCAGCTTGGGTGACAGAGTGAGACTCCGTCTCTAAAAAAGTAATAAAAAGAATGAAAAATTATTGTTGATATTTCTAAAAGTATGAAAGTAACACACGCTTGTTAAAAATCTAAATCACAGCCAGCGCAGTGGCTCACACCTATAATCCCAGCACTTTGGGAGGTGGGCAGATCACCTGAGGTCAGGAGTTCAAGACCAGCCTGACCAACATGGTGAAACCCTGTCTCTACTAAAAATACAAAAATTAGCCCAGCATGGTGGCACACACCTGTAATCCCAGCTACTCGGGAGGTTGAGGCAGGAGATTTTCTTGAACCCGGGAAGTGGAGGTTCCAGTGGGCCGAGATTGTGCCATTGCACTCCAGCCTGGACAACAAGAATGAAACTCTGTCTCAACAAAACAAAACAAACAAACAAACAAACAAAAAAAGAAAAAGAAAACTAAACCATTTAGCATAGAGGCTAAGATCATATATCCTTGTGTAAGGCCTCCTAGGTTCAAATACTGCCTCTGCCACTTATTATTAGTGTATGATTTGGGGCATGTCATTTACCTATGCTTCAGTCCCTCGTCTGTGAAATGGGATAATAGTGGTCCATATTTCACATGACTAGTTTGAAAATAGTGGGTTGAGTATACAGTAAGGGCTCAGTAAATATAAGCTGTTATTAGCAAGGGGAAGATTGGAATTCCTGACAAAGGGGGCTGTAGGGGAAAGGTACAGAGTGATTTATTTGTACAGAGTGAATATGTCAATGTGACTGGAGAGGAAGACAGTGAGAAGTGATGTTTGAGGATGTGCAGATGGGTTGGGAGGAGGTTATTACTCTTTGTACCCCTAGTAAAGGAGTTTGGATAGCATCCCAGCAGACAGCAGGGTGCTTGTGCAAGTGTTGAGCCTAAAGAGGCCTCCTTGAATTACCCTGGTGACTGCACGTAGGATATTTGAAGAGAGAGATTGGGGATAGGGATGCAGGCAGGAGGCTGAGGAACTGGGGACCGGAGAGGGAGGAGTAGAAGGGGGAGTAGGTTGGAGAGGCAGGTCGTGACGGCCATCATTGGCCCCTTGTGTCCCTTCTAGTTACATCTGGCAGCACATTGAGATTGGCTATGTCCAGGGCATGTGTGACCTTCTGGCTCCACTGCTGGTCATTCTGGATGATGGTGAGTGTGTCTTTGCTGCCTCAGGGCTGGGGGTGCATTTCCTTTCCACTGCGTAACAGAGGGGTTAACCTCACTTTGTGACTCCATGGAATGTGGCTCCAGCCAGGTGCTCTGAAGGCCTGTCTGGTGAACCTATCAAAATCCCAGTGAAATAAAAAGTCCTTTTGTTCCGTGGTGCCCCATACTCCACACCCAGACGGGCCTTTGCTAGCCCCTGATTATATGAACATGAATGAGAACAAAGAAACAGAAACAAAAAATAAACCCAGACGGCTTCACCAGTGAGTTCTATGAAACATTTAAGGAAGAATTCACGCCAATTCTTCACGAACTCTTCAAAAAAAGTAGAAAAGGAAGGAACACTTCTTAACTCATTCAATAAAGCCAGACCTCTTAGGAGGACTGGGTGTCTCACTGGCACCCAGATACCAACACCAGACAAAGACATAACAAGAAAACTACAGACCAATATCCTTCATGAATGCAAACGCAGAAATTCTCAACAAAATACCAGTAAACTTAATCCACCAAGATTTAAAACATATTATATGCCATGACCAAGTAGGGTTTATCTCCAGAATGCAAGGGTAGTTTGACATGCAAAAATCAATCAGTTTAATTCACCACATTGCCAAAATAAAGGAAAAAACCCACACAATCATCTTAATTGGCACAGAAAAACAAAAGGCAACACTCTTTCATAATAAAAACATTCAACCAACTAGGTATAGACGGGAAGTAAACGTAATAGAGGGCATCTACGAAAACCTCACAGATATCACCAGGCTCAGTGGTGAAAAACACGCTTGCTAAGAGCAGAAACGAGACAAGTATGTCTGCTTTTGCACCTTAGGGTCAAGCCAGGGCAATTAAGAGAGAAAAAGAAGTAAAAGTAACTCAGATTGGAAAGAAAGTAACACTGTCTCTGTTCACAGATAATATGATTTTGCATATAGATCTTAAATAATAAAAAAAATTAGAACTGATAAACAGGTTTGTCAAAGTGGCGTCTGCTTCTGGTGAGGTCGTCAGAAAACTTCCAATCATGGTGGACGGTGAAGGGGAGCTAGCCTGTCACATGGCAAGAGAGGGAGCAAGAGAGAGGGAGGACGTGCCCAGCTCTGCTAAACAGCCAGATCTCACGTGAACACAGTAGGGAGAATTCACTCATTACTGCCAGGACAGCAGCAAGCCCTTCGTGAGGAATCCACCCCCATGACCCAGACACTTCCCACAAGCTAATCGGAGGGGACAGACATCCAAACCATATCACTGGGGCAGCAGGGGAGCTGACTTTTCTGTGCTGCTTTCTCAGAGGCCCTTGCCTTCAGCTGCTTCACAGAACTCATGAAGAGGATGAACCAGAACTTCCCCCATGGAGGCGCCATGGACACGCACTTTGCAAACATGAGGTCCTTGATCCAGGTATGACTCAGTGTCCAGTTCCCTCAAGCATTTATCCTTTGTGTTACAAACAATCCAATTATACTCTTTTAGTTATTTTTAAATATAAATTATTGTTGACTATGATTACTCTGCTGTGTGATCAAATAGTATGTCTTCTTCAGTCAGTTTTTCTTATTGTGATTTTATTTGCATTTTCTTGGTTAACGGTGAAATTCAATATCTTTTTTTTTTTTTTTTTTTTTTTT
>PVKV010025853.1:0-18562 GCA_004027835.1 Alouatta palliata | reverse complement strand
GGGGTTTCACTGTGTTGGCCAGGATGGTCTCGATCTCCTGACCTTGTGATCCACTCACCTCGACCTCCCAAAGTGTTGAAATTACAGGCATGAGCCACCGCACCTGGCCTCTTCTATATATATGTATATATATATACACACATACATACATATATATATATTTTTTGGTTCATTTGGATTGTGAAATGCCTATTCATATGCTTTGCCAATTTTATATGTACATTTTTTCCATCATTAGCGTCATTTTGTAGATACTCTTCTTTTTGTACATTCTTTTTCAAACATGCTTCTTTTCCTCACTCAATAGCATATCCGATAGCTGGAGATATTCTTCCACCCTCTGTTTTTTTATAACAGTTTTGTTAAAATATAATTTAGATACATAAAATTCACCATTTTGAAGTGTACGATTCAGTGACTTTTAGGATATTCACAGGGTTATGCAACCATCATCAAGTCGAGAACATTTTCATTACCCAGAAGGAAACTCTTCACCCACTATCAGCCATTCCCCGTCCTCTCTGCCTCCCCAGCCCCTGAAAAACCAGTGAACTACTTTCTGTTTCTGTGGATTTGCCTTTTCTAAACATTTCATATAAACTGAATCATATAATAAGTGGCCTTTTGTGACTGGCCTCTTCTACCCAGCATATTGATGTCAGGGTTCACCATGTATGTATGATGCGTTGTAGCATATATCAAAACTTAGTTCGAGGACGGGCACGGTGGCTCACGCCTGTGATCCCAGCACTTTGGGAGGCCAAGGCAGGTGAATCACCTGAGGTCAGAAGTTCGAGACCAGCCTGGCCAACATGGTAAAACCCTGCCTCTGCTAAAATTACAAAAATTAGCTGGGCATGGTGGTGGGCACCTGTAATCCCAGCTACTCAGGAGGCTGAGGCAGGAGAGTCACTTGAATCCGAGAGGCTGAGGTTGCAGTGAGCTGAGATTGTGCCACTGCACTCCAGCCTGGGCGACACAGCAAGACTCAGTCTCAGGAACAAACAAACTTAGTTTGTTTTTATTGCCAGATAATATTAAATTAGATTGTATGGGTATGCCACTTTTTATTTCTCCATTCGTGTCTTGATGACATTTGTTTCCCAGTCGTTGGCTATTATGAGTAATGCTATTACACCATTCATTCATGTACAGATTTTTATGTGGATATGTTTTTGCTTTGTTTTTCTAGACAAGGTCTCACTGTCAGCCAGGCTAGAGCCACTGGTGTAATCATAGTTCACTGCAGCCTTGAGCTCTTGGGTTCAAGTGATACGCCCTCTTTAGCCTCCTGAGTAGCTTGAACTACATGCCCATGCCACCATGCCAGGCTAATTAAAAAAAAATTTTTTTTTTTTTAGAGATGGGGTCTTGCTATGTTGCCCCGGCTGTGGTCTCAAACTCCTGGCCTCAAGTGATCCTCTTGTCTTGGCCTCCCAAAATGCTGAGCCACCACATTTTTCTTGGTGTGGAATTGCTACATCATGTGGAAACTCTGTGTTTGAGTTTTTAAGTAATTACCAAACTGTTTTCCACAGCAGGCACACCATTTTACATTCTCAGGAGCAGCGTATGGGGGTTCCAAGTTCTCTGCATCCTCGCCAACACTTGCTATTGTCTGTCATTTTGAATTTTAACTATCCTAGTGAGTGTGAACTGGTATTTTTTTTTTTTTTTTTTTTTTGAGATAGGATCTCACTCTGTTGCCCAGGCTGGAGTGCAATGGCACGGTCTTGGCTCACTGCAACCTCCGCCTCTCAGGTTCAAGCAATCCTCCTGTCTCAGCCTCCTGAGTAGCTGGGATTACAGGTGCCCACCACCATTCCTGGCTAATTTTTATATTTTTAATAGAGACGAGGTTTCACCATGTTGGCCAGGCTGGTCTTGAACTCCTGACCTTGTGATCTGCTCGCCTGTGCTTCCAGAGTGCTGGGATTACAGGTGTAAGCCACCACACCCGTCCTTATTGTGGTTTTGATTTGCATTTTCCTAAGGACTAAGGACGCTGAGCATCTTTCCTGTGCTTCTTGGCCATTTGTGAATCTTCTTTGGAGAAATGTAGGGTCCAGCCCTGCAGGGTCGTGGGGTGTCCCCTGTGGCTGTGCTGAGGTGCTAGATCCGAGAAGTAAAGAGACAAGACACCGAATGACTGGATAAGCGCAGCTGGGCTGGGGGGCCAATGCCACCTGTAAGCGGAGACAGGCGAGGCCCCGAGCGTCCAAGTCCATCTGTATTTATTAGGTATAGGTCAGGGGGAAGGGTAGTGAGTGAGGTCATCTTAAGATAGTGATAGGGTCAAGACAATTCCGTGAGCGATAAGCAAAGGGCCCACCTCCATTAGGTCATTGAGACAAGGAGGTGGGCAGTAGAAGGGGCCCACCCCCATTAGGTCACCAAGGCAAGGAGGTGGGCAGTGTGTGCTAAGGAGAGTGCAGTGTGCAACGTCTCTTATCTGGGACAGGCAACTTCTAAGGATTTCTGTGGGAAGAGTCTTTGAGACGGCATAGTTGCAAGAGAGCTGACAGGGTATGCAGCCACCTAGGTGCGATGACACCGGAGGGGTTTTAAGCCCTCGGATGTTCGCGGGATTGCCAGCCCAACGCCAGCCTTCCACAAGAACTGGACACAAGATACTACAACTCCCTTGCAGGAGGACTGACTCTTGCTCCAAGCCCGCCATACAGTGGGTATCTTTATGATACTGAACGCTGCCACCTGGGCTGGCCTGCCCTTTCAGGCAGGGGCACCACCGCCTGGGCCACTGATTCTTGACCTGGTATGGCTTTTTCCCTAGTGCATGCTCTGTGCCATGTCTTCTCTGGATACTCCTCTGATTACAAACTAAAATATGGTTATCTATATAAGGAAACAAATGGGCAGTAAGTTCTTCAGGCACTAATTGTGCGGGGGTCTACTCAGCTCTCCTTCCTCGGTGCCCAGGACGGGGGTTACCCACAGAGAAATGACTATTCAGATCCTTTCCCATTTTTGAAACTACACCTGGGTCTTTTTCTTTTTTTTCAAGTGAAGTCTCACTCTGTTGCCCAGGCTGAAGTATAGTGGCATGATCTTGGCTCCCTGTGGTCTCCACCTCCTGGGTTCAAGCAGTTCTCCTGCCTTAGCCTCCTGAGTATCTGGGATTACAGGTGCATGCCACCACACCCAGCTAATTTTTTATATTTTTGGTAGAGATGGGGTTTCGTCATGTTGGCCAGGCTGGTCTCAAACTCCTGACCTCGTGACCCACCTGCCTCGGCCTCCCAAAGTTCTGGGACTACAGTCATGAGCCACCGCGCCTGGCCTAGTGCACCTGGCTGTTAAGGGCTACGTGGAGTCTGGTGTGCAGATGTACCACCATTTATTCAGCTGTCTCCTCTGCTCCGGCCTTTTCCCCAGAGGCTGATGCTGCCTTTCCTTCCTTGACAGATCCTGGACTCAGAGTTGTTTGAGCTGATGCATCAGAACGGGGACTACACTCACTTCTACTTCTGCTACCGCTGGTTCCTGCTGGATTTCAAGCGAGGTACAGACTTTAAACTGGGGACCTGTCTCCAGACTCTTGGTAGCAGAACTTTCCAGGGGAAAGATCCCATGGAGATGAGGTTGAGGGGTTTGCAGCAGAGGCAGCCGAGGAGAGAAGCACACGTTATGGAGTTCAGACTGTCGCTTCACCTGCCGTATCTTGCACTGGCACTCTGCAGTGGGTGATGTTAAGACCTTCATCTTACCAGTGAGGAAACTGAGGCTGAGAAGGGTTAACTTCAGAGCTAGGGCGAGTACAGCCAGGATCTGAACCCACCTCTTCCATTCGTATCAGAGCACAAGAACTCTAAAGCCCATGAGGCAGGGTTTATTTCACGCATGTTTCCAACATGACTTAAAAGTGATGTATAACACAGTACCTTGTTGCTATTGTTCAGGTTTGGGGTGATGTTAGTAGTTATAATAATGTCTGATATGGGCCGGGTGCAGTGGCTCACGCCTGTAATCCCAGCACTTTGGGAGGCAGAGTCCAGAGGATCACGAGGTCAGAAGATCAAAAGCATCCTGGCTAACACAGTGAAACCCTGTCTCTACTAAAAATACAAAAAATTAGCCGGGTGTGGTGGCACACACCTGTAGTTCCAGCTACTCAGGAGGCTGAGGCAGGAGAATCGCTTGAACTTGGGAGGCAGAGGTTGCAGTAGCTGAAATGGCACCACTGCACTCCAGCCCGGGTGACAGAGAGAGATTCCATCTCAAAAAAAAAAAAAGGCCAGGTACTGTGGCTCACGCCTGTAAGCCCAGCACTTTGGGAGGCCAAGGCAGGTGAATCACGAGGTTAGGAGTTTGAGACCGGCCTGGCCAACATGGTGAAACCCCGTCTTTACTAAAAATACAAAAAACTTAGCTGGGTATATTGACAGGCACCTGTAGTCCCAGCTACTCAGGAGGCTGAAGCAGGAGAATGGCTTGAATCCAAGAGGCGAGGTTGCAGTGAGCCGAGATTGAGCAACTGCACTCCAGCTTAGGCGACAGAATGAGACTCTGTCTCAAAAAAAAAAAAAAAAAAGATCTGACGTGTATGGTGTTTTAGTGCCATGCACGGTGCTGAGTCATTTATATGTATTATCTCCTTAGTCTTTTTCTACTATCAGCTTCACCCCACTTATAGATGAGGAAAGAGAGAGGCTCATGGAGAAGTAAGTACCCCAGGTCCTCTTGCCAGCAAGTGATGGCGGAAGGATTCACACCGAGTTTATGGGACATAGGAAGGCTCGCTTTTAACCATCGCTCTCTTCTGTCTGTTCACTAGACTCAGAAACCACAGCAGCCTCTGCCAGTGTGTAGGGGAAAGGAGAGAGGCCTCCAGGGTTGCTAATGGAGATTGGGGTGCAGGGATAGCAGGTGTTTCTGGTCGAAGGGGCAGGGCAAGGACATAGTGTAATTCAAACCCGCACATGCGTGGTTCCTCCACTCACAGAATGTCGGAGCCAGAAGGAACTTAGCACTCACCTGGTTCACACAGCCCATCCTACAGATGGGGAAAACTGAGGTTTCTGGTGGTCAAATGACAGAGTCCAGGTCTCCTGCCCTTTGACCTGAGTTCTGTCCACTGCACCAGGTCAGAGGCGTAAGGCAAAACTTGGCCGGGATTTTCCCAGAGGGGCTTCCCGGGGGCCACGCTGCGAGCCCTGTGGCCAGTTCTCTCCGCATGCGCGTCGGTGTCTTGGCAGAACTCGTGTATGAGGACGTCTTCCTGGTCTGGGAGACCATCTGGGCAGCCAAACATGTGTCCTCCGCGCACTACGTCCTGTTCGTCGCGCTGGCTCTGCTGGAAGTGTACCGCGACATCATTTTGGAGAACAACATGGATTTCACAGACATCATCAAATTCTTTAATGGTACCCACACGACTGGGGTCTCCTGAGGGGGATGCAGGCTTCTGCAGGCCCCTTCTGGGGGTCTCAGGAGGCATGAGAATGGGCTGAGCTGGATAAATGGTGAAGGGAATAAAGAGGGCTCTGCCCACTTCTTAACGGCTATTCCCAGAAAGACAAGTTGACATCTTGTCATGCTGAGGGTGCATTTTTCTCAGGGGTCTGGCAGAGGGAGCATAGGTGTTGAAATCAGCTCAGGGGCAAAGCCTGGTTCTACCGCTGACCAGCTGTGTCCATGGACAAGTCACTTCCCCTCTCGGTAAACATCCGCTTCCTCATCTGTGAAATGGGGCGGGAGTGTCTGCTTTGGAGGGTTGGCATGCACAGGAAAAGCAGGCCCAGGACAGCAATTGAAGTAACACAAAAAAGACACGGCCTTTGAAATCAGACAGATGTGAATTCTGATCCAGGCTCTTGGGAGCTGTGTGACCTTGTCCAAGTGACTTCACGTCTCTAGGCCTCGGATTCTTGAGGGATAAAACGGTACTAACACTCCCTCACTCACAGGGAGGCCCAGGGGATTACATGAGACAGCATGGTTAAATCCCAGCATGCGGTACCTGGCTCACACGAGGGAACTAATAATTGAAAGCTATCGCCACTGTTGTCACGATTTAATTTTTTTTTTAATGAAAGAAAGTTCTGGAAAAAAAAACCAATTGTGACCTCACTTTTAAAACATAGTAGGGTTCCCACTTTAAACTTTTTTGGGGAACCATTTTGCATTTTAGTTGTCTACTAAATTTATAGATTTAGAACCGTTTTAGATTTAAGATAGCACAGAGAATGCATCCTACCTTGGTCTAGCTTTGCCTACTGTTAGCATTTTACGTGATCCAGGTACATTTGTCAAAACTAAGAAATTATTGGCCAGGCACGGTGGCTCACACGTGTAATCCCAGCACTTTGGGAGGCCGAAGCGGGCGGATCATGAGGTCTCAAGAGATCAAGACCATCCTGGCCAGCATGGTAAAACCCTGTCTCTACTAAAAATACAAAAATTAGCTGGGCATGGTGTTGTGTGCCTGTAATCCCAGCTACTCGGGAGGCTGAGGCAGGAGAATCACTTGAACCCAGGAGGCGGAGGTTGCCGTGAGCCAAGATCACACCACTGCACTTCAGCGTGGTGACAGAAAGAGACTGTCTAAAAAGAAAACAAAACAAAACTGAGCCAGGCGTGGTGGCACACACCTGTAGTCCCAGCTACTTGGGAGGCCGAGGCAGGAGAATCGCTTGAACCCGAGAGGCAGAGGTTGCAGTGAGCTGAGATGGTACCACCGCACTCCAGCCTGGGTGAAAAAGCGAGACTTTGTCTGAAAAAAATAAAAAATTATAACAGCACCTCAGGCCAAAAGTTTCATTTAGTAAGTTGTTAGGTCCAAACCACTTAATAAATATTTATATCCTAGCAACTTAGAAGCCATTGAAAAGTTAATACATATGTATCTAAAGAAAATAACATTTTTCCTTCATTCCCAAATAAGCACAATTGCTAATGAGGTGTGTGCACCTGCTGGTCTTTGCGCACCTTCTCAGGCCTCAGAAAGAGACCGGACTCCACCCCTTTCGTTTTCTGTTCCATGTTGATTTTCACTTGGCACTTGCTTTCTATTGCAGCTGCCGCTGAAAACCTAGCTTTGCAAAATCAGAAAGTCATTGATGGGATGCTGGGCACAGTGGCTCACGTGTGTAATCTCAGCTTTTTGGGAGGCCAAGGCAGGCGGATTGCTTGAGGCCAGGAGTTCCAGACCAGCCTGGCCAACGTGGTGAAACCCTGTCTCTACTAAAAATGCAAAAATTAGCTGAGTATGGTGGTGCAGACCAGTAATCCCAGCTACTCAGGAGGCTGAGGCATAAGAATCACTTGAGCTTGGGAGGTGGAGGTTGCAGTGAGCCGAGATCATACCACCGCACACTCCAGCATGAGCAACAGAGTGAGACCTTGTCTCAAAAGAAAAAAAAGCAAGTTATTAATGAGAGTGTAGTGAAATTTGTGAACTCACTCCAGCTAACAGTTGACGTGGCACTCGGAGTATTGCTGCACTTCCCTCAAAATATCTAAATACTCCACAGTGCCCCTGTGATGTCACTGTGATACTCTGGGGTGCCTCGGTGCCCAGTTTGGGAACCATGTGTGTGTTTGAGGTTTTTTTTTTTTTTCTTGTTTTCTTTGTACTAAATGTTTTGTTTATGATCAGTGTCTAAGCTTAGGATTATTCTGGTTTAGAGGTCTGACCACGTTGTGTGGATCTTGATTAAATTTTTTTTCTTTGTTTTTTTGTCCTTTTTTCTTCTTCCATCTTCATTTTTCCTCCTTCTGTTGCTTCCTCTTTTTCTTTTTTCTTTCTTTTTTTTTTAATACGGAGTCTCACTCTGTGGCCAGACTGGGGTGCAGTGGTGTGATCTCGGCTCACTGAAACCTCTGCCTCCTGCGTTCAAGCAATCCTTCTGCCTCAGCCTCCCAAGTACCTGGGACTACAGGCGTGCACCACCATGCCCGGCTAATTTTTGTATTTTTAGTAGAGATAGGATTTTACCATATCGGCCAGGATGGTCTCGATCTCTTGATCTCATGATCCGCCTGCCTCAGCCTCCCAAAGTGCTGGGATTACAGGCATGAGCACCGTGCCCGGCCTGCTTTTCATATCTTTCAGCGTCTGCTCTGTGCTCAGCACTGCTTTCAGTCATTCTGCTTATAGGAGGGGCAGAAGGACCTCACCTTTTTCTAGCACCTCTGTGAACCGGCATTATCCCATTCAATCCCCACAGTAATTTGGTGAGGCGCTGCTGTTCCAATCCCCATTTTACAGATGAGGAAACTGAGGTCCAGAGGTATCAGCCTTCTCTAAGATGTCTGCTTCCTGAGTCAGTCTGTGAGGAAGATGCCCCCAAGAAGCCTCCAGGGGCTGGAAGTGCACCCTAGGACTGGACATGGAAGGAGGCTCATGAGATTTTTCCTTCTGCTCTTTCAGAAATGGCTGAGCGACACAACACCAAGCAGGTCCTGAAGCTGGCGCGGGACCTTGTGTACAAGGTGCAGACCCTGATCGAGAACAAGTGAGGGGCGCCTCACCCAGGCAGCCTCCGCCGAGCTGCCACCTGTTCCTCTGCTTACTTTTCCTCCTGGCCGGACGGCCACCCCAGGAGCGGGGTCCTGGTGTCTGTTCACAAGCATAGACTTCAGTGCAAAAAGAAACTACCCTGACTTTCACTTCTGGGCAGATGGGGTGGAGGGAGTACCCCTTCAATTCAGCCTTACGTTTTCCTGTTTGACCAAAGATTGCCCAAGTCTGGCGTTCCCCCGTTAGAGGAGGTGGGGCTTGTTGGTGGAGGAGGAACCATCTTTGTTTTCCCGATGTCTAGAATGACCTCTTCTTCTTCTTTCCCTATTCCTCCAAACCGTCTTGTAAGATGAGACCTGGGAGGGCATTTCTTTTTGGACATCGATGTAGAAGAGGTCTGTGGGGCTGCCTCTATGCTGCTCTGCAAGGGGCCTTTGGAGATGTTCTGGACATGCTAAAGATTGACTTAGAGATCGACCCTCCACCTCCACATTGCTGATATTTGGGGCCAGGTGATTGTTTTTGAGGGGACTGCTCCCCTGCATTGGAGAATGCTGAGCAGCATTCCTGGTGTCACCAGATGCCGGTAGCATCATTCCCTACCCACACCCCCGGTTGTGACAACCCCCTAAAATGTCTGTAGACATTGCCAAGTATTCCCTGCAGGCAAAATTGCCCCCATTTGAGAACCACCGACTTGGAGGAGGGGCTACAAATGTACTTCCTGCCCCATTCTCATGCTAAGCCACCCTGGTCCTGAGGCCGAGGCCTCACTTAGAAAAGGCACACAGGAGGCCAGGCGCGGTGGCTCACGCCTGTAACCCCAGCACTTTGAGAGGCCAAGGTGGGCAGATCATTAGGTCGGAAGTTTGAGACCAGCATGGCCAACGTAGTGAAACCCCGTCTCTGCTAAAAATACAAAAAAAATTGGCCGGGTGCGGTGGCTCACGCCTATAATTCCAGCACTTTGGGAGGCCGAGGCAGGTGGATCACAAGGTCAGGAGATCAAGACTATCCTGGTCAACATAGTGAAACCCGATCTCTACTAAAAAGACAAAAATTAGCTGGACGTTGTGGTGTGCGCCTATAGTCCCAGCTGCCTGGGAGGCTGCAGCGGGAGAATTGCTTGAACCCAGGAGGCGAAGGTTGCAGTGAGCTGAGCTGCATTCTAGCCTGGTGACAGAGTGAGACTCTGACTCAAAAAAAAATTAGCTGGGCGTGGTGGCGGGCGCCTGTGATCTCAGCTACTTGGAAGGCTGAGACAGGAGAATAGCTTGAACCTGGTAGGCAGAGGCTGCAGTGAGCTGAGATCACACCACTACACTCCAGCTTGAGTGGCAGTGTGAGATGGTCTCAAAAAAAAGAAAAGGCACACAGGAGTCCCTCGTACGTCTCTCTTGGAGTCTGGGATTCCATTTATTGTATTTTCTCCTTTTCTCTCCTCTGTCTGATGCCAGGAGATACTTCTTCAAGAAAAGCATCTCCCCACATAGGTGGTGGGACCCAGAAAGTGTCCATAGGCCTGAGACAGTCAGAGCTCTTTGGGATCCTGCTCAGAGCCCCCCAGGCAGGGGAGAGTCTACATCCTGCTGCCATCTTGCAAGGAGAAACTGCCTCGCCTTCCAGGCGTTGGGTCTTGGAAAGGTGTGTGTTTTGTCAAAGCTTTTCTCTAAGTGCGGTTACTCAGGACAAAGGAGGAAAAGGAAGGCAGAGGTCGGCCAGGGTAGGGTGTGGTGTGTGTTTTCCTTGGGAAATACCTGCTGATGAACTAGATGCAGGGCTGTGCTGGGTCTAGGAACAGTCCCCTCCAGGTCTTCACAGAGTGTCACCAAACCACAAACAGACCCGAAGTGAGCTAGTTTACTCTGCCTACGTCCTTTCGATAGAGCAGACTTGCTGCTCTTCTGTTCTGAGAATGCACCTGGAATCAGAGAAACCCAACAAGCATCAGAGAGAAAGCCTCTTCCCGGGAGACCTGCCACCTCTAGGGTGGTCAAAGAATGACAGCTGGGATTCTGGAGAGAGGAGAGGATAGGTGAAGCAGTGTGGCGAAGCATTTTAGGAGGGGGCGTATTAGTCCTCCCACCCTGAGCACCCCGGGACAGAAATGCATCCTTGCCTTGTGTGTTTGTGACGGTTTCTTTCCCTCGGCTGCAGCAACTTCGACTGCACCTGAACCTCCAGCCTCTGCCTAACCTCTGGTGCAGGGTGGATAGAGGTCTAGTCAGCCCTTCCTGACGAGAGCTCCTTGGGAGACGCAAGGCTACAGTAGCCTTCACGGCTCCCAGCTCCTACCCCACCCTGCCAAAGCAGAAACAGGAGACGGCTACGTTCTGGCTACCGTCAGACTTGCATCTCCCTGCCCTAGGTACCCCAGCTTCCCAGGACAGGAAGAAATGTGCAAAAGGCCCTTCCGGAGAAAACTGTATTTTGCCATTCAGCTGTTTGCTACAGATGATGTTATTTTAGCAAGAACCAGGTCCCAGACCTTCTGATTCCTATTTATTTTTTTAACAGACTAGTCTCAAAGTACAGCACAAAATCTCTTCTCTGCCTTCTCTCGTGATGCTCCAGAGAGCATCTGTGGTTGTGATTTGGAATAAGTCGTGTTTATTTGGTTTACTGTGCCTGTTCAGATCTCTGTACGTTGTGTGTGTTTCTGTGTCCTGGATTGGATGTGTGGGAGTTGCTTTGTCCACGGAGTACACTCTTTTTTTCAGTGTGGCCCACATATCTTGTAAGTGTTTGCTGAAGAGTTGTGTCTATATAGAGAGAAAATATATATAAACAGAGAAATATGTGAATCGGTTATTTTTTGTGTCTTTTTTTATTTGAAAGAGATGTTTGCTTCTGAAGACTGCGTCCTCCCACTCGCACCCTAGTGACCCTACGTGGGGTCAGATTTTTGTGATAGCTGCCTGGCCCTTTCCCAGAAAAGGTGAATCACTCCTGACCTCTTATATTAGTTGGCTCTTACCACAAGTAATGCTGCATTACAAATTACCCAAAATGTCGTGGTTTAAAACAGCCATGTATTTAGCTCATAATTCTGTGAGTCAGTAGTCCAGGCTGGGTTCAGCTGGGAGGTTCTTCTGTTCGCAGCCAGACTTCATGCATCTGTGATCAGCTGATGTCCAGATAAGCAACTCTGCTTCTGATGGTTGTCTGGCTGTTGGCTAGGGCAGTAGGGGAAACTGGATTCCGCATCTCCCATCCTCCAGCAGGCTAGCTTAGGCTTGTTTACCTGACTGTGATGGCAGATCCCAGGAAGCTAAGCAGAAGCATGCACTCTCTCTTGGTGTCAGCTTCACTGGCATAAAGTCATTTCTGCCACATTCTGTCAGTCAGAGTAAGTCACATAACTAAGCCCAGATTCAGAGGGTAGGGAAATAGACTGTACTTCCTGATGAGAGTCTTTGGAAAGTGACATTGAAAAGGAGCATGGGCCAGGCACAGTGGCTCACCCCTATAATCCCAGCACTTTGGGAGGCCAAATCAGGAGGATCACCTGAGGCCAAGAATTCAGGACCAGCCTGAGCAACATAAGGAGACTCTGTCTCTACAAAAAAAAATTAGCTGGACGTGGTAGCATGTGCCTGTGGTCCCAGCTACTCAGGAGGCTGAAGTGGGAGGATCGCTTGAGCCCAGGAGGCCGAGGCTACAGTGAGACATGGTCAAGCCACTGCAACTCAGCCTGGGTGACAATGCAAAACCCTGTCTCAAAAAAAGAAAAGGGCACGGATGCAGGGTGGGAGATAATTGAGGCCATTTTTGCGAAGAGTCTACCACATTCCCAAACGTCCTGTGCACCACAGGCATTCCCAGTCAGTCAGCTATTTGACATGGGAGCACAGCTCTAAATTAACATTTCCCTGAATCCCGACTGCTGAGCTAGCTCATTTCTCACCTCTGATGCTCTCAAAGACGGCGAGTTCATTTCCCCCAATGTGTCTGGGTCTCACTCATGGTTGCCATTCAGAACTATAGTCATCAGGCAATGAGCACCTTACACAGCTCCCCACCTCTATCAGTCTCTAAACATGGACTGAGGAAAACTGGTTTTCAGCTACAGAGGCACAGCCTGATTTAATATAATGAGCACCATCAAAACTTCAGGTTTTAGATTGAAAAAGATTTCCAACTAAACCAGCAAAGTAGAGGAGTCTCCAGGAGGCACTGGCTGCGTGGGTGTGCCACATTACTTTCTTGGAAGACTCTTAGCAGGAGCAAGAATGAAACCCACAGCAGCCAGCAGGTGGAAGCTCTTTTATTTGGAACATATGCTTTCTCCTGAGGGAAGCTTTTCAGGGCTAACACTGGTCCTGATGTTGCCACTGTCCCTTGAAGCCTCCAGTCTAATTTCTCTGACTTCGACCTGAACTCTGTCCCTTGGGCTCTCCTCCTGGAGGGCTTCACTCTTGTTTGCAGCTGCCTGGCATGGCCAGACCTGGGGAGTGCTGGATACCTGTTGCATGTGCACAGATACCTGGTCATGTGCACTGTTGGCCTCTGATCATTGCCAATGCATTTTATGGGGGAAAAAATCCTAAGATAACATTTTTGCTTTTGTAAAGGCTTTTCTAAATACATAGACTTGGGCTGGGCATGGTGGCTCACACCTGTAATCCCAGCACTTTGGGAGGCCAAGGCGGGAAGATCACCTGAGGTCAGGAGTTCGACACCACCCTGCCGAACATGGCAAAACCTCCTCTCTAATAAAAATACAAAAGATCACCCAGGCGTGGTGGCAGTTCCCTGTAATCCCAGCTACTCAGGAGGTTGAAGCAGGAGAATCGCTTGAACCTGGGAGGCGGAGGTTGCAGTGAGCTGAGATTGCACCACTGCACTCCAGCCTGGGCAACAAGAGTGAACTTTGCTCACTGCAACCTCCACCTCCTGGGTTCAAGCAATTCTCCTGCCTCAGCCTCATAAGTAGCTGGGACTATGGGCATATGCCACCATACCCAACTTATTTTTGTATTTTTAGTAGAGACGGGGTTTCACCATGTTGGCCAAGATGGTCTCAATTTCTTGAACCTCATGATCTGCCCGCCTCAGCCTCTCAAAGTGCTGGGATTACAGGTGTGAGCCACCACACCCAGCCATGCCATTTTATTTCATCTTTCTTGTTCCCCTCTGCCCTTCTCTCCGAGGCTGAGATCTCAGTAGCCCAGGGGGAAGTGAAGTAAGTGTGTAATCAGGGACTGTGATGGAATGCGATTGAGATTTTTTTCTTCTCTCTCACCTTTTTTTTTTTTTTTTTCTTTTCATCAGATGCTCTTAGAATAAAAGGTAGCTGTCTTAGCCGGGCATGGTGGTGCATGTGTGTAATCTCAGCAGTTTGGGAGGCCTAGGCGAGTGGATCACCTGAGGTCAGGAGCTCCAGAGCAGCCTGGCCAGCATGGTGAAACCCTGTCTCTACTAAAAATACAAAAATTAGCCAGGCATTATGGTGAGCACCTGTAATCCCAGCTACTTAGGAAGCTGAGGCAGGAGAATCACTTGATACTGAGAGGTGGAGGTTGAGTGAGCCAAGATAATGCCACTGCCCTCCAGCCTGGGCGACAGGAGAGAAACTCTGTCTCAAAAAAAAAAAAAAAAAAAAAAAAAAAGAATAGAAGGTAGCTGTCAAAGGAAATATGATTATTTTATAAAAATACTATTTCTTACTAAATATTTGAGTCTGAAGCCTGTTTTCTCTCTCTCTCAGAGAGGTGTAGCAAGAGTTTTGAGAGGCACTGAAAACATACTAGTACCCATGAACCTTTCTTCTTGATGATTCAAAGGATAGTTGAAACAAGAGTGACTTTCTCACCATACCAACTAAAATCATGTCATGTAGCTCTGCCCACATATTTGGGGAAAAATAATACAGGATCCCAGATCTGGTACTATGGCTGTGTGGCCCTGGGCAAGTGCCTTTACTTCTGTGAACCCAGAAAACTCTGAGGCAGGTCTCAGTTAATTTAGAAAGTTCATTTTGCCCCCTAGGTGTGGTGGCTTATGGCTGTAATCCCAGCACTTTGGGGAGGCCAATGAGGGCGGAACTCGAGGTCAAGAGATCAAGACCATCCTGGCCAACATGATGAAACCCCATCTCTACTAAAATACAAAACTTAGCCGGGCATGGTGGTGTGGACCTGTAATCCCAGCTTCTCAGGGGGCTGAGGCAGGATAATCACTTGAACCCAGAAGGCAGAGGTTGCAGTGAGCCAAGATCGTGCCACTGTACTCCAGTCTGGCAACAGAGCAAGGCTCTGTCTCAAAGAAAAAACAAAAAGAAAGTTTATTTTGCCAAGGTTGAGGATGTGCCCAGATTCCACAGCCTCAGGAAGTCCTGAGGACATGTGCCCAAGGTGGTTGAGACGCAGCTTGGTTTTATACATTTTAGGGAGACATGAGACATCAATCAATATATGTAAGAAGTACATTGGTTCATTCTGGAAAGGCGGAACAACTTGAAGCAAATACAAAAGACTTGAAGCAGGGAAGAAGCTTACAGGTCACAGATGGGGGAGGCACAAACACTTGCATTCTTTTTTTTTTTTTTTTTTTTTTTTTAAAGACAGGGTTTCACCATGTTGGTCAGGCTGGTCTTGAACTCCCGACCTCAGGCGATCCACCCACCTTGGCCTCCAAAGTGCTGGGATTACAGGCGTGAGCCAATGCATTCTTTTCAGTTTCTGACTGGCATTTCCAAAGGAGGCAATCAGATATGGGTCTCTCTCAGTGAGCAGAGGGCTACTTTGAATAGAATTAGAGGCAGGTTTACCCTAAGTAATTTCCAGCTTGCGTTTTCCTTAGTGGTTTGGGGGCCCACGATATTTTCCTTTCACACCTCTCAGCCTTAGTTTCCACTTCTGCAAAGTGGGGATAATAATTCCTCCTTTGGTTCTGGACCCGGCCTTGGCCCCTCCACCTCATTCACTGGAACCCTCTGCCCCTCAGCATCACTGAGGATGGGGCTGGGAACCCATTTGTCCTGAGTTCCCATCATCTACCTTTCTCAGGTTCTCAGGTGAGACTTTGAAACTTCAGAGAATGTGGCTGTCGGAGGAGAACTTTGGAAAAGGTGAGCCTTGGGCCCTCCTGGGCTGTGTCTTAGAGAAATTCCGGAATTGGATGTGATGAGGTTCAGTCATTGACAGGAGCAGCACCCACAGTGATCTGCATCTGCTTCTGCTGTCAGGAAAGGGCTCCCAGCGCCACGCCTTTCTGGCCTCCAAGCCACTGGGCATATTGAGAGCTTGAGCCCAGGACAGGTATAAACTCTGGAGGAGCACAATTTGATACTTTGTGAAGTACCAGTCTGGCAATTCGTTTCTAAGTCAACTTCAGCAGAATTCAAATGACCATCAGGATTGTGGAGACTTTCCATTACACGAGGATGTGATACAGGGACCCTCTGGTGTCTTCCTGGCTTTCTTTTTTCAGATTTGTAGGCACAGTAATTTCCAGGCTTTGTAGGTGTGGGACTCCTTGCAAACAATGAATGCCTCTTGTTTTGATAAAGAAAACATAACACTCCATCTATTGCCAATAAAGACAACAGAGTCTCTCTGTAACTAATGTAGCTTTATGGACTGGAGAATCATTCCCTTTGGCATTGCAAAGAGAAAGTTCAGAAACTTGAGGACCGTAGTGATATTATTACAGAGAGGGAGCACGTTCCAAGCAGCAGGAGGCGATGTGTAGAGGTTTGGGTTCTACTTGGTGGCTTCCACTTGCCCCTCCTTGTACTGGGATCTGTCTGAGGCTTAAGGAATCTTCCCACCTGAGACTGGTTTGCACTGAAGTGCTTCTGATAACAGTTGAAATGAACCACGTGTCTTCAAGTCCATTTGAACACCTTGTGGTATCTTCCTAGATTTTCTATTACTTTTTTTCTATTCTATTCTGTTTTTAAAAGCTGTCAAGTTGTTCTTACTATTTGAACTGAAAGATAAATACCAAGCTGCATTCTCTGTGATCTATGTGTCTTCAGAATAATAGAATCACTCTTAGGGGTTGTTCATGTATATTCTTGGGTGGGTGTTTCAAGCCAAAAGAGTTTGATTATGATGAGCTGGGTGATGGGGACAGAGGGAGCAAATTCAGGTGTTATTTTGCATCTACCACGGAGTCTGACAGACCTGGGTTCAAATCCTAGCTCCGCCACTGACAGGTTGTGTGGCCTTGGGCAAGTCATTTTACCTCTCTGAGCCTCAATTTTCACTTCTGTGAAATCGGGATAAGAAAGACTCCCTTAAAGAGAGAAATGACCATTGAGTGTTTCTGCCTGCTCAGCATCCTTCCCCACTTCTGGTACCAGCACTCCCCCAGCACCCTTTGGGGAACTCTAACAGTGACCTTCTAGTGAGACCACTGACATGCTCCTCCCTGCCCACGGGTGGACACATTGAAGGCTGATCAGACTCCTTCCCTGGGATTTACATATATCAAGAGAGGAAACAGAAGTTCACTCTTTCCTCTGGGGCAGGTATGCTAGGAGATGCCAGCCTAGGGCTGCCTATGACCGTGTCTCCTGCAGAAAGGAGTCAGGTGTGGCTGGGTCCAGGTGTTCAGATGAAGTTTTTAGAGCTCCACCTCTCTCCATCTCGTGCTTCTGTTCTCCTCCATGCTAGCTTCCACAGAGCCCATGCCCAACTCTGAGTCAGGTGTTCCAACCAGGCTCGATTTGCCAGAAGGGCTCATTTATCCATCTTAAAGCCCAAGGTAGCCACAGGGTGGATGCAGGTCATTTTTTACAGGAAGATTAGGTGCTGCTCCCAAGGAAGAATGTGTCAAGACAGGAAAAAGCCAACAGATCGACTCCTGACAGAGCAAGCAGCATGTGCCAAGCCGTAGAGGTAGGAATATTCCCCAACCAAACTGAGGCTCGGGCTGCTATTTCTCGTGGCCCAATAAAGAGATGCAGATGAACTGGTGAGGAAGAGAGTTTTCATTTCTGTAACTGGTTACAAGGAGGAGGACTGGAAATTATTGCCAGCCCAACTCAAAATCAGAAAGTTTTTCAGAGCTTTTATACCTTCTAAGTTACATGTCTGCGTGTAAGTGTGCATTCCTCTAAAGGCATGAGTGGACCGTGTGCAGTGGTTCATGCCTGTAACCGCAGCACCTTGGGAAGCTGTTCAAGACCAGCCTAGCCAACATGGTGAAACCCCATCTCTACTGAAAATACAAAAATATTAGCTGGGTGTGGTGGCACGCACCTGTAATCCCAGCTACTCAGGAATCTGAGGCATGAGAATCGCTTGAACCCAGGAGGCGGAGGTTGCAGTGAGCTGAGATCACACCATTGCACTCCAGCCTGGGCAACAAGAGCAAAACTCCATCTCATAAATAAATAAAAAATGCTAAATAACTTCTTTTAATCTATAAATAAGGTCTGAGTCTTGAAGACCTTCCTCTGGAGCCTCCGTAAATTTACTTAATCTAAATGGGTGCCAGTAATGGGGTGATTACCCTTATCTTATCTCCTGCTAAATCACAGGGGTGTGGGAATTCCTGCAGACCTCCAATAAACTTGTTTGTGGAGGCCTGGGGAGTTTCTTCAGACCCCCAATAAAACTTGTTTAATCCCAAATGGATCCTGTTAAAAATTCCTTCATTATTTTCTTATGCTTTGAGGCCCAGGAAAGGCCTAGGCAAAACTCTTGGTGAGCTTTTGTTGCATTCCACAGCCTTTGTATAAGGGCACTGACTTTTAAGATTTAATTTAAGCACTCAGTCAGTACTGAAACAGTTGTTATGGAGGCCTGCATTTGGTGAGACCTGACCTGCCACAGGAAGAGGACTTCCTGTGGGCTTGGAAGTTCACCGTGGCTGGAAGGAGAGGCACAGGGGTTGGGTGGGTGACAAGAAAGAACCTGAAGAGGCCAGGCGCGGTGGCTCACGCCTGTAATCCCAGCACTTTGGGAGGCCGAGGCGGGTGGATCACGAGGTCAAGAGATCGAGACCATCCTGGTCAACGTGGTGAAACCCCGTCTCTACTAAAAATACAAAAATTAGCTGGGCGTGGTGGCACGTGCCTGTAGTCCCAGCTACTCGGGAGGCTGAGGCAGGAGAATTGCTTGAACC
>PVKV010025852.1:0-28952 GCA_004027835.1 Alouatta palliata | reverse complement strand
AGTGGCTGAGTGCTGCAGTTCCCAAACCTCCTAGTTAAAGATGGACAGGTTAATGGTTCCAGCACCTGGGTGGCTATGTATCACACCTGCATGATCCAGGGTGGGCTTGAGACCCGTGAGGCATGCAGGACTGACCAGCTACAGAGCTTACACCTGGCATGTAGTGGGGACTCCATACATGACTGAGTCAACAGCTAGAGGAAGCTGAGGCTCAGAGAGGTTTAGCGATGTCTCCAGCATCACACAGCATGTTAGTAGACCAGCTGGAAATGTTGACTTTGTTTCCAGCATTATCTTCCCAAGCCTGGTCATGAAGAAACTGCATCTCAGAGTGGATGAATTCCACATACCACAGGCACGTGCCTCACGTTCTGCCCTGGGTGGCTGTTCAGTTGCCCCCCTGCCATCCTGTCTACCTGGGTGGTAGGAAGGATGGACTTCCCAGGACATCTTGGTGTGCTGGAGTTTTCTCCCACCAAGGGAGAGATGAGAGGAAGTGGGGGTAGTCATGAGTGGAGGGGAAGAGCTGGGACCCGTCCCTTTCTAAGACAGACTGGCCACTGGAGCTCACAGGTTGAAGTCACTGAAGAAAATCTCACTCAGACTGCATAGTCCCCTGGGACCCTCTTCCTTGGCTTCCCGTCTGTTCCAAGGTCTCAGAGCATCTCTGTGGCTGCAGCCCTGCTCTGCTCCTCTGTTCAGCGCTGTGTGGCGCCTCTCGGGCTTTGGTCTGTGCCTTCACTTTGTTCCCACCTTGAGGACCCCTGCCTGATTGTTTTCACTGAAATACAGCTTTGTTCACATCTCTGTTCTGTCTGGTGATGCAGGGGGTGGACTCTGGGGCCACATGGCCTGGAGTCAGATGTGGGCTCTGGCCCTGAGTGGTCTTGTGTTTCCGGCAGAGCGACATCATCCCTCAGAGCCACGCTGTGTACCCACT
The DNA here is from genome assembly GCA_004027835.1 of Alouatta palliata. Classification (NCBI taxonomy): domain Eukaryota; kingdom Metazoa; phylum Chordata; class Mammalia; order Primates; family Atelidae; genus Alouatta; species Alouatta palliata. Next base: position 28,012 of record PVKV010025852.1, on the reverse strand, counting down.
GCTGCAGCACACATATGCACGTGGCCAGGGTCACTGACTGGGCTGCACCCTGGCCGAGAACACACTACGTGCTCTATACGCATGCGCCACACATCCCTTAGGCACTCGGCGATGCTTGCTTTAGGAGTGGTTATTGGAACATCAGCTCTGGAACTGGACAGTAACATTCTGTTTGCATCTCAGACTCATTCCTATCCTAGGTCCTGTGCACGTATTTCTCTTTTTGTTCAGCACACAGCTAAATTCATATACATTAAAAGTACCCATGCTAGAACTCCTGTGGTATCTACATCTACCCATTTTCCATCTGTCTATCTTTCACTAGGAATAATTTCCGCTCTCAGAGTGCCAGCTACCTTTGCTTGCCTTTGTCCTGACCATTTTCTCTCCCTGCTCCATGGCCTTTTATATTTTTTCTATAAATTAAGACCCAGCACCAGGCCTTCATGCCCCAGGGTGACCCTGATCATCCTGCCATAGCTGAGCTCTCTAGGCTTGATAGGGACCCTTTTAAGGTCCCACCATGGACTGCCTTCCCTTGTGCACTTTTCTCCGCCTCCTCTAGAGCTCATGTCCCTGAAGGCAGGGCCCTGGGTTTCTTCCTGTGGGGCACGTGGAGTGCCCGATGCTTGGTGAATCCTCATCAGGGTATGGATGACCGGATGGGGGTTTGTAGCCCCCCATGGGAAGAAGGGTTTGTGTGCATTTGCAAGGGCATGCACATGCTTACCTATGTGTTTGCACACCTGTACATAAGCATGTGCGTGTGTTCACACATGTGTGCCCATGTGTTTGTGCATGCACATGTGTGTTTGTCCCATCAGCCTGATGCTAATTGGGTTTCTGAGGAAAGACACCTGCTTTAATTTTTAATTAGAAATCAGGGCAGTGTGGGAGCAGGCAGCTGCAGCTGGAGGTTTTCCTCAATGCTGGAGTTCTCCTTAACAAGCACCCGCAATTCAGGCCGGCCTCTGTTAGTGCTGGACACCACCACTTGTGCTAGTGGGAGTGTCTTAATGCCTATGAAATGATTATGTAATTACCTGGTAATGGAGCGCCAGGATTTTGCCTATGCAACTGTCTTTTCCAGTGAGTGAAAAAATTGCTAATCAAGAGAAGTTGGAGATGACCAGGGGAGTGGTGGGGTTCCAATGTCATTTTGATGGGATGGGATTGCCACCCCTCTCAAAGGCATTGGGAGTCCTGTTGGAAGCCTCAGCCTCTGTCAAATGGGATCTACCTGCAGCCTGTTTCTCCTGGCCAGGGGCTGTGTTTAGCATATTTGTTGTGGGTAAAATGATCTGTGCAGACTGTGTCAGGTGGGGAGTAATTACCAGAGTACCAGGGCGGGGCGGTGAGCCTCACCTGCTGATGGGAGCCTGCCTCGGGCTCCTTGGCTCCAGCAAGGCCCTGGACAGGTGTGGGAATACCTACACAGGGTCTGTGTAGCTCCCAGGTGGGCGCCTCCTGGTAGGGTCTGGCCCATAGATCACACACCATGGTGGGGCAGGCTGTGGACACTCTACGGACATTTGAAGATGCTCCACTCTTTTTACGGAGGCATTTATTTATTTATTTAGAGTTGGAGTTTCACTCTGTCACTCAGACTGGAGTATAATGGTGCGATCTCAGCTCACTGGAACCTCTGTCGCCTGGGAGTTCAAGTGATTCTCCTGCTTCAGCCTCTCAAGTAGCTGGGATTATAGGCATACGTCCCCATGCCGGGCTAATTTTTGTATTTTTAGTAGAGATGGGGTTTTGCCATGTTGGCCAGGCTGGTCATGAACTCCTGACCTCAGGTGATCCATCCACCTCGGCCTCCCAAAGTGCTGGGATTACAGGTGTGAGCCACCATGCCCTGCCTCAGGAGATTCTTAAACTGCAGCTCCGTACTTTGATTAACTATGGGATACTCTGGGAGTGGAGACTGCAGACCCTCCAGGCCAGATGGCCATGGTTTCCACCCTTTGGCACCACAGACTATGGGGAAATTATTTCTTAACTTTTTTGTGCCTCACTTTCCTCTCTGGGAAGCAGGAGTAGCAATAATACCTATCCCGCAGGGTCACCAGGAAGATGAAAGAGGCAGTGCAGTCCAGAAACCGCTATTCACATTTCTGAATTCCAGAAAGCCAGAAACCTGAATTTTTTATTTTCTGTAATTTATTTGGCAGCCAAGTTGGACCTGAGCTGGTGTGAAGCTATTTATGGTCTTTATTTCATTCACATTGGTGAATATCTGTATGTTTTGCTGCAAAAATTTCAATGTGACTGCTTCTGGGCGTTCCCAAATGCATGGCAAGTGCACCGTCTCACCTTTCTGGAATCTGAAGAAGTCTAAATTTGGGAGCACACTGATGATTTGGGTTTGGGGTAGGGAGTTGTGGACAGGCAAATAAAGGATGTGGGCTGGGTGTGGTGGCTTACGCCTGTAATCCTAGGATTGTGGGAGGCTGAGGCGGGTGGATTGCCTGAGCTCAGGAGTTCGAGACCAGCCTGGGCAACATGGAGAAACCCTGTCTCTACTAAAAATACAAAAATTAGCTGAGCGTGGTGGTGCATGCCTGTAACCCCAGCTACTCAGGAGGCTGAGGCATGAGAGTCTGTTGAACCCAGGAGGTGGAGGTTGCAGTGAGCCAAGATTGCACCAGTGCCCTTCAGCCTGGGCGACAGAGTGAGACTCTGTTGGAAAAAAAAACGTATGGGGCACCTCTCCCGGAATAAGTGCTCAGCAGACATTAAGTGGAGCTGTCAGCTGACCCATCACACAGAGCAGCTTTGCTGGGATTTCTTCCTTTTCCTTTCTTCCTCCCAGTTTTGGCCATGCAGGGCCAGGTAGGGTGGTGGTGGGAGGGCGTGTTTGCTTGTTACGTCGTCCTCACCTGGCACGTGTATGCACGCATGCTCACCCGAGCCTTCCTCTCGGCCAGAGGTGGGACACCCTGTAGTGGGTGGACGCTTGCTCAGGATATCACGGGAGCATCAAGGCAGGGCTTGGTCCTGGGGTGGGCTACAGGCCCCAGGGCCCATAGTTTGTCTCTGTTTCGGATGTGGCTGCTGCTAGGCCTTGAGCTCCCTGCAAGGACAAGATCAGAAGGGACCCCCTTCACACCTCCTCCCTTACCCTCACCGCCTCTCCCAGGGGGCAGCCATCCTTGTGTTGGAGGGCACTGCCAGGTGCATGCTGACCCCATTTCTTCTGTGCCCCCTGGGTGGCCAGGCACAGCTAATGAGGGAAGCTGGGCCTTCCTAGTCCCGGGAATCCTGTTGGCACTGAAACACCTGAAGGGGCTGTGGCGTGTGGAACTGCAGCTGCCTGCAAAGGAAGGCAATTAGGAGGGCTGCAGGTGGACCTCCCTTCTTTTATGTATTTACTTTTACTCCCCAATAAGACATCTCCGAGAGGCTTGTCCCCTGGCGTTGCTGTCCTGACTCCCTAAGGGAAGTAGCCTCTGCTCTAGGCTGCAGGCACAATTCCATTCCCATCACACCAGCTTTAAAAAGAGCCCGCACGCTCAAAAAGCGTGCTTTAAACATCTCGCCTCAAGCCAGCATTGTCAGCTAGCTGTACTTTCTCTCCACGTTTGGGCTGTAAAACCGAGCAATTAAGAAAATCCCTGCTTCAGATTAATTGTAGCCTATGTTGGCTGAGAATGAGGCAGTGTGCTGTTTTGCTTGGGTTTCACAGCTTATAGGGCAGGGGGAGCTGCAGCATGTGGGGAAACTGAGGCACCAACAGAGGCGTCCCCTTGATGCAGATAACACAGGAGGCAAAAGTGGGCAGGACTAGAATGCAGCCCCAACTCCTCCTCTGCCCATTCCTTGGCACCGGGGTGGCTGCCTGCATCTAGCTGAGCCTGCCTATTGGCAGAGTTGGGCAGATAGGGGCAGCCACTGGTGACCTGTGAAGTGGGCAAACCCTTCCCTCCCATCCTTACAGGGCCACAGCTGCCAGGGGGTCTGAGGCTTTGGGACCAACCTGCTGAGCTGGGACACATGTGGTGCAGTCTGCTTTCTTTGCAAGGAGCCATATTTTTTCCTGGCTTCAATCTGTGGGTGTCTGCACTGATCTCTTGCAGAGGCAGGTTGTCTAAGGGTTGGTGGCTGGGAGAACTCAACCAGTGGGTGACACCTACTATGTGCTTGGTAACCTACTATGTGCAGAGAGCTGTGTTTTCTGCTTTCCCCTTCCAATGTCACCAAACAGAACTGCCAGGCCACCACCTGCACTCTGGGGCCCTGGGGGGAGTGTCTAGCCCTGGTGTAAGCCTCCCTGACTTTGTCTTGCTGGCCTCTCCTCTTTTCCTAGTGGTGGGGCCACTGCCCTGATACAGGGGAGTGGACAGATGGCGCTTGGCCTTGGCGTCTCCTCCTCTTCCTATCCTGGTTATCCTCAATAATCCCACCTGTGGCAATGGCACATGACAATTTACAAAGCATCTCCACAGCCAACCTTCCCCTCTGACTCTCACTGCAGCCCTGTGAAGTAAGCAGAGCCAAGGAGGGGAAACTGAGGCTGGATAGAAGGGAGGCTTCTATTATGGCCCTGGAGTAGGGAAGCAGGAGCCGTGGCCAGGGTTTGGTTGACCAGCCCACCTTGGCTTTCTGTGTAGGGTGACTGGGATGGTGAGGGGTGACATAGATGGTGAGGGGGTCTATGTCACCGGTGAGGGGGAGACCACCAACTCTTTTTTTCTTGTGGTTCTCTTCTGAATCCTGATGATAAGAGAGTGAAATTTGGGGCTTTCCAAGGGGTCTCTTGGTCCAACTCCTGCCTGCTGGGCCCAGATCCCGTCAGGATGGGGTTTGCACCCCACCTGGCCTGGCCGTGTCTTCTGGGCTGCCCTGTCGGCCGCCTGCTGGGCTTAGCTCAAGAATAGCTGAGGAGTCTATGGCAAGGGACAGTCCTGCTGCATCTGAAAGAGGGGTGCCCCACATCCCGCTCACTGGGGATGGTGGCCTGGGCCTCTAGGGACGTCATGTAGGAGATGAAATGGAGTTTTTTTAAGACAGAGTTTTGCTCTTGTTGCCCAGGCTGGAGTGCAATGGCACAATCTCAGCTCACCACAACTTCCGCCTCCCAGGTTCAAGCGATTCTCCTGCCTCAGCCTCCCGAGTAGCTGGAACTACAGGCATGCGTCACCACGCCTGGCTAATTTTGTATTTTTATTTCTCCATGTTGGTCAGGCTGGTCTTGAACTCCCGACCTCAGGTGATCTGCCCACCTCAGCCTCCCAAAGTGCTGGTGTGAGCCACAGGTGTGAACCACTGCACCCGGCCGAGATGTATTAAAGACCATGCTGCACTCCCCTCTCCCCACTCCCTGTGCTGACTAAGGGTTACCACTGGGGAAGGGGGACCAGACACTGAGCTAGAAACTTCCCTTCAGTCCTCCAGTAAGGAAGGAGACATGCATTGTCACCATCTTCATTTTATAGTTGAGAGTTGCAGCTCAGAGAGGGGAGGTCACTTGCCCCAGGTCACACAGCATGTAGATGACAGAGCCAAGATTCAAACATAAGCCCATGCACTTCACCTCCCTGCCCACCCCTCCTTCCTCCTGGGGGAGCCTGGTGCTTGTTGGGGATTGGGCTGGGAGAGCCTGTAGCCTGTGGGTCTGCAGTATGAGTGGGTTAGGGGGCGCTATTTCCCCAAGTTCTGCTCCCTGTACGGAGGCTGCATCAGGAGGCTCTGACCCTCCTGCCACCTGCCCTGTATCTTGTCTGAACTCCAGGGATACCAGGGGTCAGCTTGGGCCCTGCCAATCAAATGAAAAACAGGATCCTTCAGCAGGACCAGGACAGCTACCACCAGCCCAGTGGGACCTTCTGGATGGAACCCGTGTCCAAGTTCTCTTTCCGAGCACTCCCTGGGGTCTCAACAATGCTGCTCACCTAATAGATCCCAGGAGGACCTTCCTGGGCAAGGGCAGGGCAAGGGAGGTAAGAGTCCCATCCTGGGAGGACTCAAGGTTTGCAGAGTCAGCCTCGGAGTTGTAGGAGCTTGAGCCTCCCATCCCTGCCATTTCTGGGCCTCAGTTTCCAAGTCTGTCAAATGTTTTCCCATTTTACAGCAAGGGCTCTGTGTACAGGTTCTTTCCCACCTCATGCTCAGCATGGGAGGTGGGTGAGAGGTAGGGGCTTGAGGACTCGGTGAACTCATGCGTGGCAAGGGTCACATTTCTGTGTCTAGGTTTGGTGATCTGAGGCTCTTGTAGTTCCCAGAGCCAGCAGCAAACTTCAGGCTCTCCTACTTGCTGGAATCCTTCTAAGGAAAGTTGCAGTTGGGAGCAGGTTGCCTCGGGAAGGAAGGTGGATTGGGGCTGGGCGTTAGTATGCAGCTTGCAGCCACACAGGCCTGTTTGTGCTGTCTCTGCCTGCCCCTGCTCCTCACCTCCCTGGAGCCTCTGCTCCTCTTCTTCATCATGATTATTGTTTTTGAGACAGGGTCTCACTCTGTCACCCAGGCTGGAGTGCAGTGGCTCGGTCACAGCTCACTGCAGCCTCAAATTCCTGAGCTCAGTGAGACTCCCTCTTTTGCCTCCCAAGTAATGGGGACTACAGGTGTGTGCCACCATGCCTAAATTATTTTTTAATTTTTTTGTATAGATAGGGTCTTGTTATGCTGCCCAAGCTGGTCTTGAACTCCTGGGCTCAAGTGATCCTCCTGCCTCAGCCTCTCGAAGTGCTGGGATTACAGGCATGAGCCACTGTGTGCAGCCTCAGTTTCCTTGTCTGCAATAAAAGCAGTACCCCAGGGTGTTGCTGTAGATACCAATAAAACAGGTCTTCAGAAGATATGGTCTGACTCTGGGTCAGAAGTTTTCTAAAGGCTTCCCTCCATCTCAGTTGGTTCCTCTTTTTACCTTGTTTATTTTTATTTTTTGAGATGGAGTCTCACTCTGTTGCCCAGGCTGGAGTGCTGTGGTGTGATCTTGGCTCACTGCAACCTCTGCTTCCTGGGTTCAAGCGATTCTCCTGCCTCAGCCTAGCGAGTAGCTGGGACTACAGGCATGGGCCACCACGCCCGGCTAATTTTTTGTATTTTTAGTAGAGAGGAGGTTTCACCATGTTAGCCAGGATGGTCTTGAACTCCTTACCTCATGATCCGCCCGCCTCAGCCTCCCAAAGTACTGAGATTACAGGTTTGAGCCACCATGCCTGGCTTCTTTTATCCAGTTTTAAAATTCTCCCCTTCCTCACTCTAGGATGAGGGTTGCGTAAGAAATTGAAAGTCGTCAAATGGCTAGCTCTTGTCTGGTTGCACCCTGACCCACTGTCTGATGGTCTTCTCTCGGGTTCTATGCCCACACCTTTCAGTTGCCAGAGTGGCAAACACTGACCCAGTTTGTTCTGCGCTAGGCATTTTACCAGCATCTCTGATGAAATCAGAACAACTGCCCCTTGAGATAGGGACTACTATTGTTTCTCATTTTTTTTGGATGAGGAAGGGGAGGCTCAGAGTTAGTAAGTGGTGGAGTTGGGATTTCAGCTAGATCTGACTGACTGCAGGCTTATTTCCCTGTGGGCTGAGCACCTAAGGTGGCTCTGGGCCTAAAGGCAGAGCTGCAGGCTGGCCGATTTAGAGGCCATGGGAAGGGAAGTTGAGGTCGGCGTTGGTGGTGGAGTTGGTGATGGGTGGCGCTGCTTCCTTCCTCCCCACTGGGCCATGGGCTTGTGCTTCCCCCTGGCATCATGCTCTCCTACCCTGCCCTTTTTTCTGTGGCCCCAGCCCCCCTCCCTGGCCGTTTGCCCTAATGATTTAGCCCAGGTGGCAAGTTGCATAGAAAAACTACCCCAGGGAAGTGAGTCCTTACTACCAGCCTGGGCCTCAGGTGTGTACCCAGTGTCCCTCCCTGGGGGTCCGGTGAGCTGGGGCTCTCCCATCTCCAGTTGTTAGGCAGGAGCTAGAGGAGCTGTGTGTATTGTGTGCACATGTACTTGTGTGTGGTGTATGTAACTCTGGGTGGGTAATTGCACATGCATGCATGTAACTGTGTATATATAACCATGCATATGTAATGTGTTATACGCGGTGTGTGTACAGAACCGTCTGTCTGTGTAACTTTATGCATGTAGAATGGGCAACTGTGAATGTATGTAGTTGACATATAACTACATGTATGTAGCTGGTGTAATACGTGATCATGTGTTTAGAACTGTGTGTGTTTGTAACTGTGTGTGACCGTAACTGGCGTATGTAGGTGGCTGCATGTTGTAGGTATGTTTATGCCTCTGTTGAAGACAGGTGGGGAATGGAAAGGTATTAAAGGCGTGAGGCTAAGAGAGTGGCCCAGGAATGTATGGTAGGGGGCTGGAGTTACCTCCTCTGCTGGTTAAAACACTCTTTGTAGAACAGTTACACACATGTTTAGATAATTAGAACAAAAGCCAAAAGAACAATTCCATTCAAAGGGACGAAGCTGGGAGGCGGGGGCCAGCCAGGATCTGGGGGACCGTGTTCCGTCTCCCCAGCTCCCCCCAGCCTTTGCTGCATTTTGATCGCACTATTTAGAAAATCCCTTTGTTGTAGGATAAACTGACATTAGCCTGCGCATTTCTGCTGTGAAGTTTGCTGTGTTCCGGGGCCCACTCGGGACAGCCAGGCCATTAGGAGCTGATTAAATGAGCTAATTTTAATTTGTTCAGTGGTTACAGATGCAGAGGCTTTTCCATGCCCTTTTCTTGAGGCTCTATTTATTTATTAATTTTCTTTTTTTCTGAAAAGAAAAAGACCTTCAGGTCTCCCTTCTGCCTTCCCATCCCCCCTTAAAAATAAACATATGAAGACATTTTTAACTAGAACTTCAGCTGGGAAAGAGATGACTGGATGGCGGCTCTGTGGGATTGGTCTACAGAGGTGCTGATGGGGGGCTCCCCGAGTCTGTGAGGGGGGTGGGGGCGGTGCTGCCAGGGCTGGGCCACCCACTGTGGCAGAGAGTGAGGAGCGGAGGAGACCCACTGCAGCCTGCCAGAGACCTCAGTCTCACTTCCAGGCCTTTGCTAGTGCTGGTCCTGCTGCTTGCAGCTACTTTCTGCCCCTTGCTTCCTTCAGTTGGCAAATTCTTCTTCATCCTGCTGATTTCCACAGAGAGCCTGCTTTTCCCAGGAGGGCCCTGACACCCTCACTGCATCCCTGTTCTCCCCCCAGGCCCCACATACTTCTCCTAGAAAATACAGAGGGTCAAATGTTGTCCTTCTCCCTAGACTGTGAACTCCTCAGGCCAAGAGCTGCCAGTGTGCTTCATCCTCCTACCCTCACCATCTAAGTGCCCGCTGGGCTATAGGCACATCAGAGACATCCTGTGAATAACCAAACGTGTGAATGAAAGGATGTGTGGGTGACATCTGTATTTACTGAACACTGCTACCCACCAAGCTCTTGATTGCAGGACGCTGGTGTCCCACAAATTCAAAGTGCCACCTTCTGTGGGCCTCAATGCAGCGTTGAGGGTTGAATTTCCAAATATGTCAGGAGTGGGGACTTCAGGCCTGCCCGGCCAGGCTGGTCCCCAGCCCCAGGCCCAGCTCTGCTGAGAACCTGGCCAAGGCTGAGCGGAGGGAAGGCAAGGGAAGAAAATTGCACAGTTAGTTGGCTTTTTACAGCAGTTACAGACAAGCAGGCCTTGGGAGCACAATGTGCCGACAATGAGGGACGTTCAGAGCACAGGGGAGCAGGGATCGTGGGGCTGCAGCCGGGGACCACCCCTGATCTCACTCAAGCTGCCTGGCTCCTCCTTGTTCATTCATTTTAACACCATCTTTCGCTCTGGTTGGGCACCTTTCAGTGAGCAGCGGGGTTTTCCCTGGAGCTGTGCCCTGGCTGTGGCCCAGCCAGTTTCCAAGGCCTGGTTTTCATTTGCTAAGAGCTGCTTCCCACAGACAGCTCCCCACCCAGGGACCTCCCAGGGGCCCTCCCCCCACCCTGTCCTTGCAGACAGGGCTGGTGTCCGAGAGAGAACCTTTGCTCCCTCTCTGTGGTCCTCCCTTTAACCCCAGCCTCAGCACCAGGCCCTGGCATGGTGCCGGCCCCAGGCCCTCCTCCATCTCTGTAGAATCCCAGAGCTGGCAGGGGGGCCAGAACTCCCCGGTTGACCCCCAGGGCCTGGATCCCTCAACTGGGTCAACATCTGGCCATGTGGCCTGAGCCCTGGATCTCCTCTGTCCTCTCCCTCCCCATCTGTGCCTTTTCCCAGCCCCTTTTCTTCCCCAAGGCCCTTCCTCTCCTGCTAGCTGGGTCCTCCGCCAAGCACCACCACGGGAGCAGCACACCCGTGACCCATCCTTCTCTGCCAGCCCAGGCAGGCAGGTGGGGATGCATCCCGTGGCTGAGATCACCAGTGGGCTGGAGGGAAGTGCCTCTTCAGCCCGTGCCTGCTCTGCTGCTGAGTGCTGGGAACTCAGGCTCAGGTTTTGGCCCTCTGGGACACCCTGGTGAGCAGGGGGAGAGGTAAGCGGAGGCACGGGATAGTGATGAGGGGTGGCCAGGCTGGAGGGGAAAGAATGAATAAAACAGGCTGGTGTCTGCACCGGAACGCCGAGACCCCTTAGAGGCTCCCAGTGTGCTGGGGAGCAGAATGTTTGCTTAGAGTGGAATGAAATCCACAAGGAAGGAAACATTTTTTCGGGAATGAGAGAGGAAAAGTGGGTGGCCAGTTGCTAGCAGGTGGTGGCCAGGATGTCAGACCTGGGTCGGGCCTGTGGCATGGGAGTGGAGAGGGCCCTGGGGCCCACCGTGACTCCTAGGTCTGGAACCCCTCCCTTATGTCTCTCCTGTCTTTCCTTCTGTGCCTCACCTGTTGACCTCCTGTCCCTTCTGTCTCCTGTCCCTTCTGTCTCCTGTGGAGAGGGTTGGCTTGCATCTGTGATGGTTTTTGCACCCAAGTGCTTGCCTGCCTCTGGCTCCTGCCCTCTCCCGTGCCCTCTTAAAGCTTCATGTCTGTCCCAGAGGGAGGCCACTGGAGTGCAGCTGCCGGGCCTGACTTTGCCACCTACAAAGCCATCCCATCCTGGGCACTGGTCCCCTGTCCAGTCACAGGGGTGGCACCCCAGGGGGACGTTTAGACCAGCCTAGGAACTACTGAATGCCAGACTATGATTCCTGATGGATTCTGTAGGAACTCGAGGGGGCTGGGGAGCCTCTGTGGTGATCGGGTGTTTCTCATGGCCAGCCACTTGTTCTCCTGGGGAAGAGGCTGGTGAGTTTCTTTCTGTTTATGTGGTAACCAGGCTACCGAGATGGCAAACTTAGGTTCTGCAATTACACAGCATTTCAGGAGCAAATTGATAGGATAACGTGTTATTATTGGCTACTGGGTTAATAGCTATTTTGGCAAGAGTACCAATCCTGTGTGGTGTTGCTGGCTTGGGGTGTGAGAATGGCGCAATGGGGTGGAAAGGAATGGTGGGTGCGCATTGCACAGAGCTGCAGACTCGGGAGGACTCCAGGGGCCTCCTCTGCCAGCTCCTGCTTGGAGGATGCTCAGTTCTGATTAGCTGTTGCCGAAACCAAGACCAGAGAGGTTGAGAGACCAGTGTCAGATCACACAGTGAGTTGATGCTGGGGTTGGATTTTGGATCCCTGTGAGGTTTTGGATGACAGCTTGGCCTGTGATCTTAGAAGGCAGGGCACATGTCTTCACTCTGAGCCCCATGTGGACATCTCAGAAAACGTGCCCACGTTTGCATGCTCTGGCTTCAGGGTGCTCACACCTGCTAGATCTCTGCCTGGGACCCTCTCTCTCCAGATCCTGCCTTGGTCTGCTGCCTTGCTTGCTTCTGGTATCTGCTCAAGTGTTGCCTTGCCACCTGTCCAGAGTGGCACCCCACTCTCCACCCCTTTCCTGCCCTGCATTTCTTTATAGCAACACGTGACTTCCTACAGACTGATTTATTTCTTCTTCAACAGGAAGATTTAGTCTCCTCTCTTTGCATTGTAAGCTCACTGAAGGCAAGGACTTTGTTTCTTCCTACCCTGTCTCCAGAGCCTCAGACAGGGCTGGTAGAGTAGGTACTTATTCATATTTATGGAAGGAATAAAAGAATGTAAATTGCAATGTCATTTTAAAAGATGGCCACCATATAGCAGGTGACTCACTGTCCTTCCTCTTGGAGGATGGTTGGTCAGGGGGTCCTGTTATTCCTGTGCCTGAGAGGGGGTCAGCAGGCCCTCCTTGGGGGCTCATCAGGAGATCATTTCTTCTTGAAGGCTAAGAGAGTTCAGAAGGGAGTGGATTCCCCTTCACTGGAAGGGACCAAACCTCTTTGTAGAAGAGCTTTAAGGACTGGTTGGGGGATGGACTGGAGCCCTTCAAGGGGACTGGCTTTCTTAATGACATGACATGGGTAGGAATGACATAAGGAGGTGGCAAATTGGGGATGCCACGGGAAGGGTAACCTGGGAGTGGGGGTGGGGTTCACCAAGGGCAGGGCTCTCACAGTGAACCAGGGCTGTGCCCAGCAGTCTCTGCGTTTGATGCCGTTGGTCTGGAAACCACACACAGAAATCTGTTCATTGAGCATGTGCCATGTACCATGTGCCAGGTGCTGGGCCAGCGTGCTTAACCTCCGGCATCTGATCTCATCCTCTGCACAAGCCGAGGAGGCATAAAAGATTCTCTGGCTGTTTTTTCTCTTGGTGAAGATTAGAGAGGTCCATTAACATATCCTAGTTTATACCACTGGTCAGTGGTGGAGTTGAGATTTGAACTGAGGCTCCCTGGCTCCAGAGCCTTCCTGGACGTGATCTGGATGCCCCCAGAATGCAGCCTCCATGGGGCAGGGCTTTGCTGGGTGTGCTTGCTGCCCCAGTAATTGCATCAGAGCCTGGCACAGAGGAGGCACTCCATAAATATTTCAACAGTGCAGTGGCTGGCTGATCGAGTGAATGGATGTGAGGAGGTTCCCAAGATGAGCCAGAAGCGCTCACTTTTTACTGTTGGTCCACTGGGAAGGGAGAGGGAAGTCCAGGCTGGGAAGGAGGTGACACTGACTTGTGCTTGGCTGGCCTGACTTCCTCCTGAAAAAATTACCAGGGGGCTGCTTGGTTGTGTGTTCCTTGTGGAGGGGTGCACTTGTTCACAGGTCCTGGTTAGGAAGGAAGGAAGTTTCTGGTGAGTTTTGGGGGTCCTCCAGGTGGGGAAGACACATGTGCCTGGTGTACATACATGCATACTCACATACTGTAATTCTCCAGTGTGGTGTGTGAAGAAAGGCATCCACTTGAGGGGTTTTCCCAGAAAAATATGGAGACCCCCCCAATCCCACTGCTGAGTCTATATCTTTTTTTTTTTTTTTTTTTTTTTGCAATGAAGCTTCACTCTTGCTCTGGCTGGAATGCAGTGGTGCGATCTCGGCTCTCTGCAACCTCTGCCTCCCAGGTTCAAGCAATTGTCCCACATCAGTCTCCTGAGTAGCTGGAATTACAGGCATCTACCACCATGCCCGGCTACTTTTTGTATTTTTAGTAGAGATAGGTTTTCACCATGTTGGCCAGGCTGGTCTCGAACTCCTAACCTCAGGTGATCCATCTGCCTCAGCCTCCCAAAGTGCTGGGATTACAGGCATGAGTCACCATGCCCAGCTTGAGTCTGTATCTTTAAGAGCATGGAATCTCAGCTTATTAGCTTATTAAATCCATCCATTTGTTCAGCTCTGGTCTGAATGTATAAGACCAGCCCTGTCTCCCAGCCCCCCAGCTCCGTGTCTCCTTTGTTTTAATGCCATTTCTCCAGGATTCAGGCTGAGGCTGCGTAGCTGAACTGTTCCTTCTGCCACCTTCCATGCACCATGATCCTCGTACCCTTGCTCCTTCCCTGGCTCTAAGAGGCTCTTTCAAATAAAATCATAACAAATTCAGGTCCCACTGAAGACTGGACTAATTACATTCTGCTATAATGCGAGGGGGCCTCAGGGACGTTGGTGACACTGGACAGGTTCTGCTTGGGGCAGCCCCTCTGGACCCAGGCAGTTGGGAGAGTGGCCAGGTCAGGCTCATTCACTCCCTGGCTTCCGCTGGAGGCTCCATCCACAGCTCCTAGGCCCCACCTTACAGGGGTCTCTTGAGTGGCTCCTTGCTGCTGCTTTGTGATTAGGTTGTTCATTCATTCATTCATTCTCTCATTTCTCATTCTGTATTCATTCATACCATAGTTTTCAAGTGCCTCCTTTAGACAAAGCCCTGGACTTAGCTATTTCATCCATTCATCTATCCATTCATTCATTTACTCATTTATTCATGCCACAGTTATCAAGAGCTTCACATAGGCCAGGATCTGAAAGACATCCTTTCATCCATCCATCCATTCATTCAGTCATCAAGCAGAGAGTTATTGCCAGTCACCTTGTGGGGGCTCCCGGGGACCCAGGAATCCACAGCTTATCAGAATTGTCTCCAGGCAGTTGTAAGCCGAGAGTACCTGGGAGGAAACCTTAATCACATTCTTGGATGAAGATGAAGAAGTGTAAGGGAAGCCCTTGAGAGGCATAATGCATGTGGAGGAGGAGGAAGGAAGGTGCAGCTCCCTCTTAGGGCCCTGCACCCCACCCTGATGAGCAGCCTGACTAAAGCATGCATTCATTGTCTCATCCAGCAAATCTTAAGGACCTACTGTGTGCTGGGAGCTGGGAGGACCTGGAGACCAGCTGGGGACCGTGAAGCGACCTGTGGCAGACTGTACACTCAGCACCACCCTCAGGGGTGCCCTTGGTGTGAGCTGGGCTGAGGATGGCGTCTCCCCTTCCCAGACCCACCTAGGTAAGGGGGTACCAGTGCCTGCAGCAGTGGGCATGTGAAGCCCCCCAAGGGCTATGTGCAGGATCCAGGGTGACCAATTGCTCTTCATCAGCGTCTCTCTCCCCTGCATTACATCTATCTACCCCACCTCCTCTTGAGGATATGTCTGTCAGGGGTGTGGTTCCCATAAACCCCATGTCTCAGCGTTTCATGCGGCCGATGAGTCAGGCAGTCAGATCCACCTGGGCCACAGAATGGGACTCTATTTCAAATTAAAAAATAAACCCAGGTTGGGCACGGTGGCTCACGCCTATAATCCCAGCACTTTGGGAGGCTGAGGCAGGTGGATCACCTGAGGTCAGGAGTTCAAAACCAGCCTGGCCAACATGGTGAAACCCCGTCTTTACTAAAAATACAAAAATTAGCCGAGTGAGGTGCTGCCCGCCTTTAGTCCCAGCTACTCGGGAGGCTGAGGCAACAGAATCGCTCGAACCTAGCAGGCGGAGGTTGTAGTGAGCTGAGATCGTGCCACTGCACTCCAGCCTGGGCAACAGGGAGAGACTCTGTCTCAACAAAACAAAGCAAAACAAAATGAAAACAAACAAACAAAAACAGAACCCCCCCCCAAACAAGTAAAACATCAAAGACTAATATGAGTAAGTAAGTAAATAACAGATCTTAAGAAAGCACGGCACATGGGAAGCGTCCGGTGAGTGTGGTGGATATTGAGGGCTGTCTGCTCGTGAGCACGGGCACACGATGAGGCACACAGATGAGAGTCTGCTTCCAGTGGGAGGAGGTGGTGGCCACTCAGGCTGAGAAAGCAGGGGCAGGCAGGTGGGGGCAGGGGTAAGGGTTCCTAGGAAAGAGTCAGTGATGCTGGGAAAGGGCGGGAGGCCCCTGTGCTCCAGCCTTGATGCCTGGGACTTCAGCAGCCTAGTCCTACACTCGGGAATCCAGTTAGAGGAATGCCCTGGCACAGCTGCCTCTAGGGACCTGACATGCTGGCCAAGCAAACTGGAGCTCCTCCTCCTCCCCTGTGGTGTGGGGCCAGGTGGCTGCTTTTCCGAGGCTGCTGCCATATCCTGGAGCCTTCCCCAGGCCTGATGAGTCGCTTTCATCTCCTGCTTGCCACGGGCAGGGCTGGGGCAGCCTTCCATCATGAGACTCGACAGCCCAGCCACAAAGTCCACAATGACAATTATTCTAGGCGTGGAAACATGAAAATCAGGGGAAAATTGGAATTTCCTCTGCCGTGTGGTAGATTTGGATGAGTTTAGGTGTCAGCGGACCCACAGAGGGGCCATGTGGCTGGCCCAGCACATCCTCGAAAACCTCCAGCTTTTCTCTTCCTGGCCCTCCTCAGGCCCTGGGCTCCCCTCGGGGCCCAGCCCACCTCTTCTCTGCTGCCTGCCTCAGGCCAGGCACAGTGCTGGGGACACAGCAGCTATGAAGATGCGCCCCTGCCCCTGTAGTGCAGATTGAGAAGGGGAGAAAGACAGACCAAGAGCTGCAGTCACTGCAGTGTGGGCTGGGGCAGTGGGGCCGGGGAAGTCAGGCTGGGGCAGCGGGGCCAGGGCCACATTTAGGGCTGCCCAGCCCAGTTTCCAGTGCTTCATGCATGTTTAATCCAATTACATCTTTATTTTAATGAGTGTTACAAGAACATCATACTCATGATTTCATCAATATCATGATTTAGGATTACACTTGGGCACCTGGTGTTGTCCATTGTCAGTCCTGAGGCCATTGAAAGGACCAGGTTGGGTAATAACATAGGTCAGAGACCCTGACAGTGTTCTATCAGTGACTTGAGCATGGCAATTCCTGGCAGGTGCGGAGACGGGGCTGTGAAAGGGGCTGTGCAGGCTGAAGGATGTGACTTCCGAGTCTGGTGCCACCATCTGTGGCAGCTACACCTTAGGCAGTGTCGCAGGGAGGCCCCCTGAACACAGAGCCTGAGGTAAGGGCTTAGTGCAGCGTATGTGGCGAGGAGGTGCTCCCAGGAAGCAGGATGGAGGAGATAGGGACAGGGAAAGGCCGACTTTGGGGTTCAGTGCTGGGGCTGCTGCTGTACACCACTGGGCTTGAATCGGCCGAAACCTTCATGCCTGTGCAGGATGCTCCGGGAATGGTCTTCAGAGGAGCCAGCTGGCTCCAGACCCTTTTGGGTGAAGGTTGCCTTGGGGGCATCACCTCCCCTTTGGGGTCAAGCTTGAGAGGCAGACACCTGGAGGTGGGGCCTAAGGCCCTTTTACTCAGACTGTCGCTGCATCTACTGAACTCCCAGAGTGCCACTGGCCGCAATGCACACCCCAGGTCCCTGAGTCCTTCTGTTCCTCAGTGTTCCCTTCCATAAAATGGGACCAAACTCATGACCATCTCCTGGAGGGCACCTGGCACATGATCAGATACAGGGAGTGTTTTTGAGGAGTTCCTCCATCCTCCAGATGCTTGGCGCGGGACCCTGGGGCTGGGCCCTGGACGGGATTTGGCCGAGAAGCAGGGGATCTGGGATTTGAGGCCAGGCAGTGTGTGTACCTTGTCTGTGGAAATCTCCAGCCAAAGCAGCGTGTCACCTGGAGTGGTGTATGGGCTGAGGATATGGACCGAATCCAGACATCCTCCCAGGCTGGGCTCCACTGGAGGCCACCTCCTTGGGAGAAAGCTTGTGCACCTGAGTGGGTGTCACGCCCTCTCTTTCCCTGGGACATGGTGGTTCACAAACTTGCATCCTGTGGTGGCTAAGAGCACAGCCTCTAAGATCAAGGGACCCATATTCAAAGCCCAACTTGGCCATTTCCACTGTAAGTCCCTTAGGCATGCCAATTAACCTGTATAAGCCTCAGTTTTCTCATCTATAAAATGGGACTGGTAATAAGAATGCATCAGATTGTTGCGAATATTAAAATGAGACAACTCTTTGAACATCTGTCTTGGAGAAAAAAAATAAAATGAGACAACATGTGGCATGGATCAAACACCCAAGAATTATGTGGCACTTAATAAATGTCATTGATTAGACCTATATGTACATATGCAATGTATAATATAGAATACAAAATATAATCTATTAATTGCTCTTCAGTGTCACCAGTTGGTCTAATCTCAGAGTTCTAGCTTGGAGGCATCATGGGGTTTTCTCTTATACTGGCTTTTGGGAAAATTATAAGATGGACTTGGTCATCCATTCGCTCACTTGCCCATTATTTTTATTTGGAGACAGAGTCTTGCTCTGTTGCCCAGGCTAGAGTGAGAGCAGTGGGGCAATCTCAGCTCACTGCAACCTCTGCCTCCCCGGTTCAATTCTTCTGCCTCAGCCTCCCGAGTAGCTGGGATTACAGCCGCGCACCACCATGCCCAGCTAATTTTTGGATTTTTAGTAGAGATGGGGTTTCACCATGTTGGCTAGGCTGGTCTTGAACTTCTGACCTCAGGAGTTCCACCCGCTTTGGCCTCCGAAAGTGCTGGGTTTACAAGCGTGAGCACCGCAACTGGCCTCTGCTTGCCCATTCTTTATTTTCATTGAGCGCTTCTCTTGTCTGCATCTCCGATAAGAAAGTCCCATAAACCAGCTGCATTTTGTAGAGGTGGTGAGGAGATTCCAGGGATGAAGTGTCTCTCTTAAGGCCATGCAGATGGCCTGCTGGGGTCTGGAAGCAGTCCTGGAACCAAGGTGCTGGCCCAGTGCTGGCCCAGTGCTGGCCTGTCCTAGGGTGAGGGCCCCGGGCTGGTCCCGTGGGCTATGCTGCATTCGGCCTGGGGCCAGCGAGGCCTGGAGGGGAGGGAGGGAGACTGCTCCTGTGCCGATGAGCTTTGGTTCTCCCCAGGCCTCCCTTGGGAAGCGCCGAGCTGCAGAGCCCTCCTGAACCTGGCTCAGGCCCTGACCAGATGCCCTGCTCTTCACTCTCTCCTGGCACCTGCTGTGAGATCAGAGAACTGGGCAGTGGTCTCTGGGGATTGGGGCAAGGGGCAAGGCCTGTGGTGGAGGGCTGGTGAGGTGGGGCCTAGTGTGGCAGGGTAATTAGGTCAGGTGATCCCCAACTGCAGCTCCCTGGTTCATATCTGGGAGCTTCTTGTGTGTCTGCTCCCAAAAGGAGCTGAGGCTGGGCTCACCATGACACCCTGACATCACTTCCCCTCCTTCCCTCAGGCCCTGGGGACCTCAATTCCTGGGCTGCAGGCATGGGGTTGTGGTGGGTGAGGGTGGGCTGCACCTTGGTGAGGAAAGATTGTGCCGTGACCAGCAGCCCAGCCTGCAGGGCCTTGAAATACCCCCAGATATGGGTATTAAAGGGGAGAGAGTAGGGTGGGAGTTTGGTTATTCACATTCACCTCATCAGGTTCGACGTAGTCTGCTTTCAGAAGGATTTGCAGTGTAGGTGGGATGGAGGCCTGGAAGTCGGAAGACCTTTGACTCAGGTCCCTAGGTAGCTGGAGTGGGGGTGGGAGGAGGGAGGGAGGTGGGACAGATGCTTGGAGAGTTGGAGATTTGCCCTGGACCTGATGAATAAAAACCTCCCACTGGGGTTACCTCCTGCATCCACTTAGCATTCGGGGCTTCAGTTGTCTGTGCTCTGCCAGGTAAAGGCTGTGTGGGTGTGTGGAAGAGAAGTAATTCTGCAGTGTGGATTCAGGGCAAAGTGGCCGGGAGACAGATGCTGCTCTGGGGTCTTCCATCTTCCACACTCCCTCCTGTGGGAGCAGACGCTTCTTCAGCATGTTGAGGTCCCTGGTGTGTATGTGGCAACACTGTGGCTCTTTCACACAGAGGACATGGCAATTTATTCCAGATTTGGAGGAAAAGCCGGCTGGGTTGGACTCACTGAAGGACGGTGTGCCTATCTCCCGCAGCGCCCCAGCAGCGGTCCTCGCTGGGAAGTGGATAATTCTGCTGTCCAGCATGACTTGAGTGTTCAGCCCCCACGTGGAAGGGGACCCCACACTGATTGTGCTGGGGTTTTCTCCTGCAGGGGCACCTGATCTTGGCTGTTGAGAGCCCTGAGTCATTGGGGTCACTGATTACTGTTTTTCTTGAAATGGGTTCTGCTTATAGGCTAGTGATCATTTAACTCTCAGTCAGTCCTGAAGTTATGGGAGGTCTAGAAAGAGCCCTGGGCTGTGGAGGCTAGATCCCACTTACTCATGAGCTAGGTTTTCAAATAGTGTTGGTGGTCACTGGGGCCTGTGGAATGGAGTTCTTGGCTCCTTTCCTTGGTCTTCAAGGTCTTGCTGACGGGCTTTCATTGCTCCTGAGCTGCTTCTCCTACTGATACCCAAGCTTCAGCCATGGCTCCTGCCGTTCCTTCTCCTGGGAGGCCTTCTCCTCCCTTCTGTCTGTCTCCAGGGGTCCCAGGCTTTGGTCTTTTGCATATCTTTGCTGTGATTCTTGCAACATTTGAGTATCACTGCTGCTGTGATTCACCTAGTATTTTTCTTTGCTGGTTCTTTTTGTGGTTAAATTAATTCATTTACTTCATTCTGCAAATGGAAAGCCAGTATCATTTACTGTAAGATGACAGTAATCTTAAAAGTAAAAAAAAAAAAAAAAAAAAAAAAAAAAAAAAACCGAAGAAAATTCCATGCTCTTGCTATTCCAGCCAGGAGCTGCTGTGTTCTGGAAATGCTAAGCCTGGGGTCTGCCCTCTCTTTTGCTGAAATGCTGGGGAGGAGTTAGAGACAGCCCCAAACAGCGCTTTTCTCCCTGGCCTAATCTAAAGGCTGACAGTAGAATGGAAGTGGAACTAACTTTCTCATTTGTGCATCAGGGTTATTTCAGACCATCCTGGCTGCTCCCTAAAATGATCATGGGTCCTACCAATGGGAGGTAGCCCATATTTGGAAGAACACAAGTCAGTGGAGCTTCTACTTCTTCAAACCTCAGTTTGAGTGCCCATGTCTCCCACAATGGCACCTCATCTGTGCTTTTCCGTTCCCAGCCCTCCTAGGCTTGGAGCTTCTGGCACCCAGTGGCCTTGGCTAAGGGAAAGCTCCCTACAGCCCTGCAGGGACAGCATGAGCTCTTTGTGCCCTTGCCTGGGGCCTGTGCCCTGCAGCCCTGGGGACATACTGGACTGCTGTCTTCTGTAGGCCCAGATCAACACCAGGAAAAAAGGAAATGAGGACCTACTCTTAGCCATGCAGGAGACTATCCCTCCCACCACCACCTGTGAGATGTTTGGGAGGTGGGCAGAGCTGGGCCGCAAGTAATGGGTTGGGTTTGGCTGGCCAGTGACCGCAGTGGCCTGAATGAAGGCTCAGGGGCTGGAGCAGGTGAGACATGCTCAGTGTCCCTCTTTGATGACAGTGGGTGGTCTTGATGGCTTTCTGGAGAACGATGGAGTCATTCCAGGCTCCTACTTAATTGCTGTGGAAGTCAAGCCCTCGCCCTCTCTGTGTCTCAGATGTCTGATCTGTAAAATGGGGCTAATGGTGGTGGTGGCCACCACATAGGATGGAGGTGAGGGTTTAATGAAATGGAGCTTATGAAGGGCTTGGCACTGTGGCCACAGAAAGGGCTCTGCAGAGGCTACTAGTCTGAAGTTCAAAAAGTGACTCACTATGATCATGCTCCAGACACAGGAGACACAGGTGCCCCAGGTGCAGGAGACACAGGGACACCCCAACTACTCAAATATAAACAGGCAGTGCCTTGAAGTCAGGGAAGATGACAGAGGCAGTCAGGGAAGGCTTCCCGGAGGCAGTGTCTTGAAGAATGGGCATGTGTTATCCAGGACAGAGCAGGTTTGGCATAAGCCTCCAAAAGTGTTGCCCATCTCTCTCCCTGCAAAGGAGAAAGTGCACCTGCTTCCCTCCAAGGCATCAATCATATGGGGATGCAGCTCTGGACCCCACCTGCTCCTTTCCCTAGAGGTGGCAAAGGGGATGCCTGAACACTTCTCAGAGACTCCTGAGCACATCCAGACCTTAGCTCTTACTTCTGCAGCTAAAATGTGTGGATAGGAAAAATGCTATCCAGACAAGACTAATCCCAATCAAAGGATTATTTTCTTACAGAAAAGCCTCACCTATACTTAATAGTTTTAAATTGTTCCGGGTACCAATTAGACTTTTAATTTTGCTGTTCCCTCCAGCGGATGGAGGATGTGTGTGGTTTGCGTTTAATCAGAGTTGAATTCTTTTTTTTTTTTTTTTTTTTGGTGGTTCTGTGGGAGGGAAGGAGATGAGGAGGCTGTTCAAGGTTTCCTTCTGGTCCTTCCAGTACTCATGTAGGAGTAGAGGCTCTGACCAGCTCTGAGTTCGGGGTTCTCTGTCAGGGCAGCAGGGTATGTCTCCAGAGTGGGGAGCTCAAGTCCCCTCCCACCCTCCTGAGGTTTCGCCGCCGCAGCCCTGCCTGAAGAATCCAATGCCGTGTTAAATCTATGGATTATCCAAATATTTCTGCAGCAATAGGGTGAGTTATTATTGATTCACCGAGCACGACAAAACATCACTGCATGAATTAGCAAACAGCTGTTTCTAATTTGAGTTTAGAACGGTACACAGAGGAACTTGTTTCATTTATAATGAATTTTAATCACTGCTACAGGTGAGAAAAATGTAGAAACAATCTTGTATCTTGTGGAAGAGACAAAGGAGAGACAGATGATAACAGATTTCCAGTCTGTGATAAAAGGGATGTTTTGGTACACTTTACATGTAATTAGAGCACAGCTGTTTCCAGTCCCAGGTCCACGAACATGGCCGAATGTGGGCTCTGCCGATCTCCAATGGGAGTCAAGAAAAACAGTGATTCAAGTCTGAAAGCATTTTGCTTTCTCTCGAGTGGAGCAGAGCGCCCTTTGCGCAGGCCCTTGGTGGCGTCGCTTCGCGAAGCTCACGGAGATGACTTCACAAGGCGCCAACTCCTTGCGAAGAGGTGGGCAGGCAATGTCGGTGCTCGGGAGGCCCACGCCAGGAGGCTGGAAGGAGAACCTTCCAGAGCCCCTGAGCTCCTAGCGCCCTTGGGGAGTCCTTTGCAGGGGCAGACTTGGGGGGCTCTTTCTTGCCGCCAGGACTTATCACTACGTTTCCTCTTTAGCAAGTTTGATCACAGCCAGCTCTCGGGTGAGTTGATGAGCACTGGCTTTTTTTCCCCCTTTCCTAGTCTGTTTAATTTCTGCAATAAAACTCGAGCTCAATTGCATTTTTAATATCAGTGCTAAGTAAATTTGTCTAAGGGATGGAACTGCCTGGCAGTCTGTGTGTTCTGCGAGGTCAGAGGCTTCAAGGGGAAAGGTGGACGTGTCCTTGCCCTGCATGTCCGGCTGCTGTGTGGGGGTGGGGGTGGGGGTGGGTGGGAGTGTGCTGGGAGTCTGAGGCTCATCCCCCACCCCCTCCATCATGAGCCGGGGGACCCACGTCCAAGCCATGGATGGCTGCTGGTGCCTTAGATTCTTTGTTCAATGAGGGCGTTGGGCTCCAGCTGTATAATGAGGGGTCTTGAAACTCCTTTCGGGGCTGATGCCCTGGGATGGTGAATGGCAGGTGGTCTCAGGGAATTTTGGCAGGTCGAGTTTGCTTTGCTTGAAAACCATCTTGTGCACAGTAACTGTAAGTTTAGTTTAGACCCTCCTGGTTATTGATCAGGACTCAGGGAGATGACAGTGTGTCTCGTGTCCACTCAAACCATCCCAGCTGTTGCCGGCCTCTCCTTGTCCTGTGACCACCTTGTGGTGAGCTGGGAGCCAGTAGCCACTGACTGTTGTAGGCATTATAGAACATTTGTCATATGTAACACCTTACAGATGTATTCACTGATTTCATCTCTAAAACAACTCTGTAGTTGGGTCTCTATATAGTCATCCCCATTTTACAGATGTGAAAACTGAGACAAGTTTCTCCATCAGTAAAACCGAGCAAGGGTCATTCACTTGGCTAAGGTCACACACGTAGTAAGTGGGGGAGCTGGGACTCTAAGCCCTGCTGCTGGCTCTGAGCCACCAGGGAAACACAGATATCTTCAGGGCCCAGGACACGCCATAATGGGGTGGGAAGTCCTGGGGGTCTGGGCATGCAGGGAGGTGGGGGCCCTCCTCCAAAGAGCCCCAGCTGAGCTCCATCTTCCACATGCCAGATGCAGAGTCTGTCCTGCCAGGCCTTTTCCTTCAAGAAAAACCAGAAGTGGGCCAGGTGTGGTGGCTTATGACTGTAATCCCAGCACTTTGGGAGGCTGAGGCAGGTGGATCACTTGATACCAGGAGTTTGAAACCAGCCTGTGCAACACAGAGAGACTCCGTCTTTCCAAAAAAAAATTAAATTATTAGCCAGGCCTGGTGGTATGCACCTGTGGTCCCAGCTACTTGGGAGGCTGAGGCAGGAGGATCACTTGAGCCCAGGAGGTTGAGTCTGTAGTAAGCCATGATTGTGTCACTGCATTCCAGCCTGAGTGACAGAAGGAGACCCTGTCTGTAAGAAAAAAAAAAAAAAGCCAGAAGTGACTGAATTAAGGAATAAAAAATGTTGAGAGTTCTTGATTTGTAAATGTTGGCATGTTTACAAAGTCACTAATACTGTTAAGTGGGTGGCCCCCAGCTGTCCAGGGGGAGGACAGTCATGGTGACCTGTGACCCACTGCCCAGGTCATCATTCCTCCCAGTCCAGCTGGCTGAGAGCCCCGGCTGGGAGTTCAAGCCCAACTCTTCCAGTCACCATCTGCTTTGTGATGTCAGGATGTGACCTAACCTCTCTGATCTTCTTCCTCATTCCAGGGGCGACCACACAACTTACTGTGTAAGCTCAGCTGCTTCTGAGAGTGCAAGGGAGACACTAACTGGATGGGGTGCTGGGTTCCATCCTAGGATGCCTGAATGTGTGGCACCCCACTTACTCATAATATGGGGGTAATAACAATAACAAAACCACCACGACCACCACCACTGCACAGAGTTGCTCCAGATGTCACATGGATAATGGGTGTGAGGTGCTGTGCGAAATGTTAAATGCCCTGTAGATGATGGCATTTACGATGAATGCTAATAGTGTCTGTCAGTTACATTAGGAACCTCTTTATTTTCTGTAGCCAGTGTTCATCAATGTTTAGCAGTTTGTAAACATTAACCACTTTGTAAGGTAATTACTCTTAGTTTCCCTGTCCTGTGGATGAGGACATGGGCGCTCAGAGAGGGAAAGTAACTTGCCCATGGTCACACAGCTAATGATGGCTGAGCAAGCCAGTGCATGCTCTTTAAAACAACCTTCTAGAGCCCCTGAAACTCATAGCTCTGCTGTCCCACAGGGCTGATATCTCTCTGCAATTGATTGAGTTTCTTCAAGCTTAGGCTGATGTTTTGACTCCCTGGAAGTTTTGTTAAGGGCCTTGGTGGCAGCTGTTTGCTGTCACGTGGCATTTCAGCACCCCCAGAGCTGCCTGGAGAAGGGCAGCCTGGCCAGTCTCTGTCTTTGAGCTGTCCAGTGGCCTCTGAGTCTTTTTTTCCCCCAAACCGAAAGAATGATCCCCACTTTTCCTTGCTGCTTTCCTTGGGGATGATGAGATCCCATCCGTAAGAAACTCTCAGCTCCCTGGAGGAAGAATGAGTGAATAGGAGCTGCTATTATTTTTGCTAATAGCGTAATTCTCACTCAAGATTTCAGGTGGCACCATGTCAGCTTCTGGTCACCTTTGTGTGGCTCCTAGGCCTACCTCTGAGGAAAGAACCTCCGAGAGCCTCATCCCTTTCGTTTCCCAGGGTGGACTTTTGATTTCCCAGGGGTCAAACTTAATCCTTTATACTTCTCCTGTTCCTTTAGGAAAATCAAATATCTGGGTGAAGTACTGATACTACCGTTAAAGGGATCTCCCCGCCCCTGTGCTGTCTCTCTCACACTGTCTCCCTCTCTTTCTGTACTTCAAAGCAGTAAAGGGTTGCTTTAGAGTTTAATGTTGAAACAGTAATTAATTGACACAGAGATTGGGCAGATAAGAGCATAGAAACCTAATGCTGGGTACCTCTGGCCCCTTTGGAAAACTGGGTGTTTACAGCAAGCTCCATAAATATGTGCTGAATTTAAAAACCACCCAAACCAGGAGATAGTAGAGAGCTAGGATACCATCCACCTGAGGCTTATTCTGTACCCAGGGCAGACACAGACATCATTAATTGATAACAGACTTTAAGAGGTACAAAGCCTCTCAGAGACTGACTCGTTGGATTCTCTCTATCAAGAGTTGGGGAAATTAAAGCACGAAGAGGGGATATACTCGCCCATGGTTACACAGTGCTGGAATCTGAACCCAGTCCAGTAGTGATCTCATCCACTGTGGCTCACAGTTCCACCCTCTGGTTTGAGGTTCTGCCCTCTTACCAGATGAAAGGTATCCCCATGAAAGGTATCATGGACTTGCATCTGAGCAGTTTTATTAATCTGTTTCCTGCTTGTGAAATTTTGGGTGTCCAACAGACTTCTTTAATCTTCTACTCTCTCTGTCCTTTTTGGTTCAAGCTGGCAGTGTTTCTGTCAGTATAAACTTTTCAAGAACCTTATGAGTCTCCTGTGTATGTCATGGGCATTTTCTCTATTATTCAAGATGCTTCTTCACAGATATTTCCTGGATAATCCCTTCTCTACTTTTGTCTTTTGCTGAGGTAGCTCCAGAGCAATGCCCCCACATTTCCTAGATGCTAATTTGATCTGGGAGATCTGGGAGTCACATCCTTAGTCTCTGAGTCCTTGGAGGACATTGAGCCAGTGAGAATGGCCCACCCAGCCTGAGAGCTCTGGCCTGTCTCCTGCTGAGCCTTCATAAAATGGGATCCAACACCTCACTCTGGCCTGGGGATTTACTGTGAGGGGAGCTTGGAACCTTTTAGAGATGTCCACCTCACAGTTTTCTGAGCAGCTCCAAGAAGGGGCTTCAGAGGCTGCTCAGTCCCCCATGTCATTGAGGAAGTGGCTCAAAAATGGAAGGTGACATTCATAGGGCTCCCAGCAGCAGAGCCACCTCTGAGGACTGAGGCTCCAAACTTTCAGGTTCATGTACTCTCTGCTGCAGCAGACATCCAGGGGGTGCAGGGAGACAGAATGGGTATAGATTTGAAGTTTCTCAAGAAGTGAGCAGGAATATGCCCGGATGCCCCTTGAGCTGAATTTGCATCATTTCATGTCTGGAAGGCCACCTGCTTAGGCTCTGGCTGCCTCTGCGGGAACCACAATCTACAGCGTGCCCTGAAGCACGTCAGGTCTTGCAGCTCTCGTTACCCCAGGCTCTAGGAAACACTGACTGGCTCTCCTGGGTTGCCTGGGCTGCTTTGTGTCCACTTTGGGCAAACCTCACCATCAGCTGGGGTCAGAGCTGACCTTTCTGGCTGGAGATCCCTCTCCAGACTCCAACATAGTTTGACAGTATATTAGTTTATTCTTAACGCTGCTACGAAGAAATACCCGAGACTGGGTAATTTACAAGGGAAAGAGGTTTAATTGACTCACAGTTGTGCATGACTGGTAAGGCCTCAGGAAACTTACAATTACGGTGGAAGGGGAAACAAAAACATCCTTCTTCACATGGTGGCAGGAAGGAGAACAATGAGAGCCGAGCAAGGGGGGAAGCCCCTTATATAACCATCAGATCTCATGAGAACTTACTATCGCTAGGATAGCATGGGGAAGCCACCCCCATGGTTCAGTTACCTCCTATCAGATCCCTCCCACCACATGTGGGGATTACGGGAACTGCAATTCAAGATGACATTTGGGTGAGGACACAGTCAAACCATATCATACGGTATCTGTCAAGTCCTCGTCTCTGTGTGACCAACAGGATTTTGGGAACACCAAAGCTTCATCTCTCAAAGAGAATGGACAGTTCCTTTTTTGGAAGAGGAAACCTGAAAAACATCTAGGATTAGGAGTCAGGAGACTCCAATTTCCAGCTGGCTTAATGCCCTTTGACTGTTCAATTTCCACATGTCTCCGCTCATGGCAGACATTACCATTTGATTGCAGCACCCATTTCTTTGGACCTCAGATAAGTCCTCAGAATCCTTCTGAACACTATTCTAGGAAACCGCTACCAGTTAGCTAGGCTTGTAAGTTTTCTTCTTTTCTCTGAGCTTAACTTTTCCATCTGTCTCATGGGCGATTGGGTAGTTGGTTCCTGAGTCTCGAGTCCCATTCCTCTGAGCTTGGGAAAGGGCCACAGTGATTCCCATTCCTGGAGCTCTGGATGTGGGCAGCAGAGAGGCTCTGCTTGATGTATTACAAAGCTTTGTTCTGTCAGGAACTGGTCTCCTTGGCAATTTTCATTTTTCTAAAGAAACAGGTGAGTGGCAAGGAATCTTTT
>PVKV010025851.1:12108-29089 GCA_004027835.1 Alouatta palliata | reverse complement strand
GGGTCATTTGGGGGGAAAAAGGGGAGGGACAGCGGGGGGTGGGGAGTTGGGGAGGGATAGCATGGGGAGAAATACCAGATATAGGTGATGGGGAGGAAGGCAGCAAGTCACACTGCCATGTGTGTACCTATGTAACAATCTTGCATGTTCTTCACATGTACCCCCAAACCTAAAATGCAATAAAAAGTATAAAAAAAAATCTATGTGGATATACAAAATATGGAGAAATAACTATAATATCAGGCATATTTCTCATTTTATTTCTTGTTTGAGAATTACCAGATTACCATTTTATATCTTGGAAATTATTACCTTTTGTTAGGAAGGGAAATCAAATGTTAGGTAGGGTTGTGACTTTAGCTATAAATTGCTAAAACTTGTCAATGACATAAGAAGTAAAAGTTGTTTTCACTAAAAGGCGCAATGTGTTGAGGAGAGAGAACTATCATCTGAAAAGGAAGCCAATGCAAATCAATTTTGAGTGCATATTATAAATGAATAAGAAGGAAAGTGAGTAACAATCGGAAATAATGTAAAGAATATAATTACATTGCCTCATGACCAACCTAAACAATTTAGAAATTTAATACTCTCCTTAAGTCGTTGGTAACTAAATATCTGCTCACTGCTTGAAGCTCTTGCTGAATGAACTGGATACAGGATAGCACAAAGTAGCTAAGGCAATTTTTGTGCTAACATATATTTATTTCATACTAAGAAATTCAAACCAGTTCAGAGTAAACCTTCATAATGGCTGTCCCCTTAACAGCACCTTTCATTCAGCTGGGGGTTTGCACATTACAATTTATATTGTAATTTCAACACAACGGTTTATCTGTGGAAAATCAAGAAACAATACTGGCAATAGCCAAAGTAAAGCTGAGTTTGTAGGGATGAGGGTGATGTAACTTGATCTTGCCTTATGATACAAACACCTGCTACTATCACTTGGTCTGGGTTAAATGCTTTAACTGAGCGACCCCGGTGGTGTGGTATCGGGTAACCAGTAAGTTATGGCTGCGGCAAGGTTGTTACATGCCCTCATTTCAAGTGACAGCTAGGTTTATGCTCACAAACTGACTGAACAAAAGAATAGATGCTGGTCTAACAAGTGATTTTAAAAACTACTGGCTAGGACTCAGCTGTTCAATTAAATTGAGCTTAGAGAGAACCAATTAATAGAAGAAATTTAACTTTTTGAAAAAAAAAAACTGCTTCTAAGGACAGCTTCAACAGGATTCAAATTTAGTCTTTTTGAAATACAAGTCATGTTAAAATACACATTCATCAAAAAGCTGATAGAAAGGACCCAGGTTTCCACCATTAAAAAAATCTTTCCTCCCTTTTCCCCACAGCAATAAGCTGATAACTATTATAATTTAACTAAAAGTTCAGCATAGCTAGGCCTTGGCACCTGACACTACATGAGCTTCCAAAATGCTTTCTTAAAGAGGTTAGGGGCTACTGATATGGTGAAACTCCCCGTCCTCACCTTTCAACCCTTAACCCAGAGCCCAGCTTGGCTCTCCTGCGGCCAGAGTGGGAAGATGGTGCTGGCACTTGCCCTTTGCTGCGAGGCCCGGGGGCCCTCCCAAAACCTGAGGCTCTTCAAGTGCCCCCAACACACCCCTCACACACTCAGGTTGCTTTGGGAGCTCCAAGCCGTCAACTAGAGCATAAAGACAAATAGGCATTAAAAATAAGAGGCTTAATTCTGGCAGTTGGAAATTGAAGAAGGGATTTCCCTCTTTTCCTCTTTCTCAGAACATTTACATTAGAAAACTTGTCATTGTAAATACTTTCTCCTTTCTTTGAAATGTATATGAGATCTTTAAAGATGAGATAGGCCTTTTGTCAGCTTTATGGCTGTCGAATGTCTTTCTCAGAGACCAGGGTTCCATCTCTTTGAAATGTAAACATTAAAAAGATAGCACCCCTATCTTCTAGTTACTATGAGAATGTAGGAGGCTAACTTCAACAGGCTGGCACCCTCTCCACGTTGCAAAACCACCTACTGTCATAAAAACATGAGAAGTTTGTTTTATCTAATTGTAAGCCAATCAGATAACGCAGGTGGTCACCTCAATTACCTGATCAGGTAAAGCAGGTATCAACTATGTGTGACAAACGATGTTGTCAAGCCTTTTTATTTGAGGAACAGTCATTGTTTATCTTGAAAACATGGATGTAATGGGTTGCATCTGCTTAGCTATAGAAAAGAATGAGATGTCTTTCTGTCTTTGCAATCTCTTATGCAGACTGCTCATAATGAGCATCACATGCTGATTTAATGTTTGCTCAATAATAAGCATTTATTATTATTCTCCACTACTTTTATGGAAAGGATTTCTAGGTTGAGAGAAGATTTTATTTTTTATTATATTTTCCCAACACAAGCAGAGTTCTACTGACCGCTTGGGGAGCCCTGAGTTTCTGCCTGGGAGCCATGGGCCATGATAACAGTGCTATTGATTTATTCATCTATTTGAAACTCATGCCCTTCTGCCCTCACGCTAGAGTAGGGCAGATTTTAAGCAGTTCCTCTTGTCCTGGAGATGTACCAATACTCAGTGACTTCCACGTTGCCTTTAGACAACAGCCATGTTAGCTTTTTGTATGTCGGCTTTGTCAGAGTCATTTAATGAACAGAAAAAAATTGAAAACTTTGCTAAGGTTAAAAATGTTTTGTGTAAATAGAAATTTTGCTTTTGATAAAACGTGATACCCTAACTCTTTAATCAAAACAACAATTATGGCAACATTTCCACCCCAATTTCCCCTACTGCTGTAAGGGTGGGAGGAGTGTCCTCAAGAGTTCCAAGTTTCCCGATCGGAAAAGGTTCTTAGCCTCGCTATCACCCAAGAATGAGGAAAGGGGCCCCAGAGGTGCAGATCCTTGGATTAAATCCAGTCTTTTCATTGTTATTTCCATAACGTGTATTGTGCTAAATCTTGAAAATGCATTTAATCTCTTGGCTATTGTTTGGTTGCTTTTTAAAACTGCTACTGGCATGAGTTTGCTTTGGCAAACCTAAGTGTGAGGGCCCTGAGCTAAGATTCCTGGTGAAAGGAGAAGCAGTCTGGATGGGGTGTTGGAATTATGTTCAAATTTGGTTAGAGATTGGGCCTAAAAGTAGGTGTAAAAATTCAGGCTGAATGTAGATGTGCAAGTGAGGAGGAAGTATGAGAGAGAGCTGCTAAGACCAGTGAGAAATGTGCAGCTCCATCTCCCCAGTGCCACAGTCAGTCCCAGAAAATAGAAACATTCAACCAACTGATGATCATGCTTCTGAAATTGTTTTCACTGATGCTCGTGATCACGACTTCCCCCACAGACCTGAGTGTTGTGCCAACTCTAAAGCTAAGCACAATCTCTGCCTTTCTAGCTGAATTAAAGAGATGGAGACCAATCTCCATGGGTAGAATGTGGGCTGGATGGGGACAGAGGAGGAGAAAAGACAAACAGCCGTTCCTCATTACGTGATGACGGGCTACAGTCACTTGTAGAACAGACCAAGGTATTTTTGAGTATCCCTCTAGGTCCACCCAAATTATTTACAAGCCTCAATCATTCCTGCCTTCATTTAGTGAAGAAAAAAATGGTTCTCATTTTTTGTTATACTTTATACCATAGCCAAAGCAAGAAAAGCTAGAAGTCTATATGCCTACAGAAGATGGAGGGCCTTTTAATAAGCTACCTATTTCCCCTCTCCTCAACACATGGACACACACACACACAGAGACACACTGACACACGCACACACAGACACACACGCACGCACACACTGACACACACACGCACACACTGACACACACACACACACACTGACATACTGACATACGTAAACACCTATTTTGGTCTTAGTGGAGAAGAAGGCACAGGATCTCCACTCTCCCCTGGCTGCTGGTTCATGAACGAAAACCTAGACAAGGCCCTCCTTTACTTCAGCTGTCCGAGCTCTGCTCCTCCTGCCCCTTGTCACATACTTACATCTCACCTATGTCTTCTTCATTTGTAATTCATCTTGAATACGCATCAGAGGCAATCTGACCTTGCTTGATATTTACATGAACTCCGAGTTTCTGTTAAATGTCCTGAATTTCCTATGACTTCATCTCTATCTTTACTACCGAGCAATAATCGCCTCTCTGCAAAACACAACCGCACACACATACTGACACACACAGCGAAATGCAAACAGATACACACACACACATATACACACATACACACTCTCTCTCATCAAGAAAAGTCTCAAATTTTCAGCCCCTGGGCTTGGTTTTATGTCATTAATGTATTCCTTGCCATCTTGATCTAAATATGACCCATTTGAAATGCTGCCCAATTTTATAGCTTCGTTGAGTCGCATTTTAAAGCTCATTACAGGGTCTAAAATGATTTGTATCGCCTCCTACTTTGAAATACAAGCATTTTAAAAATAAAGTCTCACTATAAATAGAACTGTTCTGAAATTACATGTGACACATAATTAAGTGATACACAGTTAAGCACTCAGCTGTTTCATAATTCTCCAGGACCTGCTGCTGCTGCACTGAAATTCAGAAAATACACTGCCCTTATTCTGGGCACCCTCAAACCAACGAGAGAGGTAGGCACAGATATAGTTCAGCAGGATGCCTTGTGAATAAGCAATATTTGGAAGCAGAGGGCCCATATCTAATGGGTTTTATTTCTTCAACTCAGAGGCACCAAGACATCAATGCCTAGAATCTTGACTGAGCAGTTGTTCCTCTGATGAACAGAAGCCAACCTTTCCACCTGCTGGGAGAGTAGCCTGTGCACTTTCTGATAAGTATCAGAAAAATATATAGCTTGCTTGAGAAATGGAGCTTCTCCCTGGGTAGTAAATCTATTGACAGGCACATGGGTTTTTCTGTCCTTGGCAAGCTTGAAGTCCAGAGACTATGGAAGAGCAAGTACTGGAAGGAAAATATGTACAAGTCACCTACCTGCTACAGAACCTGTAGCTCCCCTTGCCGCTGCCGAGTGCCAGCCACAGTTACCTTAGGAGGTGGCTAGTGTGATACCATCAATATTTAAAGGGGAAAGGGGGCATAGTAGGAGGGGGTGTTAAGGGAGGGGAGGGATGAGAAGTAAACTTTTCAGAAAGAGGCCAGAGAGTATCTCCTTTCCTTCTCTAATGACTAATTGCTCTGAGCTCTGGGACTGAATGACAATGCCTAAAGCAAGCCTTCAATTAAGAACAGGAGTATAAAAAGGAAGAGGGAAGGAATAGAATGAGGAATAAAGGAAAAGGATGGAAAAGAGAAGAGAATGAGATGAAGAAAGAGGGAAAGACAGGAGATGGATATATGGCAAGAAAAAGAGAATTAAGCAAGGGAACAAAGAAAAAAAATGGATGATAAAATGCAAATAGAAAAGCAGAACAGAAAAAAAGATTCATCTAACCCAAGCTTAATCAAATACTTTTTTAGTATAGTCTTGGTGGAAGTTTTTTTTAGTTTCCTAGTCAGAGGGTAAAACAGATATGAATGATCACTTACCTCTGTAAATAGTGCTGAATGATACAGCATCATGGGAAGTTTCTCCATCTGCTTTGGTCAAGAGACAATTATAGAAGCATATTATTTTAGCACTGAAATGAAATTTAGGGGTCATTCAATTCAATCTCTTATTTAAGGTAAGCTTTTCCCACAACTTTTCTGATAATTAAATCTCCCTCTCCTTCTTGCACATCTCTTAAAGCAAGGGGGTCACTCCCAGAAAAATTGTTTGTGTCCATTTCAGATAATGCTCAGATTTCGAAAAGTACTTCCTTCTTCTGCATGGAAAACTGTATCCTTAGAGCGTCCTTCCAATGGTACTCTTCTTTCTTCTGCAGAGACAAAGGGGAAAATAGAAAAGAAACAAATAGAAAGGAAGGGAAAGAAGGACATTATTGTGGAACATCACATGATAACTGGAAAGAATGTAAAAGAAAAAAATAAATATTTAAAAGGGATGCAGAAGTTGTGACTCTGAAAAAAAGGGAAATTGAATAAGAAAGAATGTAAGAACATATCCAACATAGAAAAGCAAGAGAGTGAATGAAACAGGGAAGAATGTTTCATCATCTAATTATTGTCATCTAATTAATTTTATTTTAATATTTCTCTGATTACTTTTTTTCTTTTATGTCTTCTCCAAACTGGAAGTTTATTGTTCTGGGGAATAATGGCAGCAGCTTAATTGTATTTTTTGTGTTATAATTTTGAAAGTGTTATTTTTCTCTTATTTTCCAAATGTAGTCATGATCTCCACAGTCCAGCTTTTGATTTAAAAATGATGAAGTTAAATTTGTGATTCTTCTGTCTAACATGGTCATTACACGGTTGGAGATACAGTAATTGCTTTTTTTGTTTTTCAAGTGTTAATGATTTCTGTACTATAAATAAACTGGATGTTCCCTAGTTGTTCATAAACAACTTCCATCTGGGGTTCAAAATTATAATGGTTTTGGCTTGGTTGATATTTATGTATTGCCAGATTCTGAAATCAATTAAAAAGAGAGATTTTATCTACCATTGATTTGTTCCTAGCCACAAGTTTCTGAATTTTCAAATCATTTCAAAATACTCTGCTCATTTGTATCTCCTTATAGCAAATGTAACTTTATAGAATCAATATTAATTTCTAATTTATTCTCTAAGCAAAATAGGAAGCCATAAGTACATACTATTAACTGTGGAGAAAATATCTTCACATAACTTACATTAGGTTAAAAAAACTATAAAGACATTTAAAAAACTGTAAAGACAGCGGCTGCATTAAAGAGATAATATCCCACTTATTGGATTTTTTTAAAGTCCAGTTTTCCTATTTTTCAGAAATCTTTCCTCTAAGGAAACATTTGAGGAACCAGTACTGTCAATAAAAAAGAATTTTCCTGGCCGGGCGCGGTGGCTCACGCTTGTAATCCCAGCACTTTGGGAGGCCGAGGTGGGCGGATCACAAGGTCCAGAGATCAAGACCATCCTGACCAACATGGTGAAATCCCGTCTCTATTAAAAATACAAAAATTAGCTGGGTGTGGTGGCGCATGCGCCAGTAGTCCCAGCTACTCAGGAGGCTGAGGCAGGAGAATCACTTGAATCCAGGAGGTGGAGGTTGCTGTGAACCGAGGTTGCACCACTGCACTCCAGCCTGGCACCTGGTGACGAAGCGAGACTTTGTCTCAAAAAAAAAAAAAATAAGAAGAAGAATTTTCTCAAAATTACGTTATTCAAAATATATGCTTTGTTATGAAAACCATCCAAGTTTTATATAAAATCCTCTCTGATTAGCTTGAATAGATTCCATGCCATAAAAATTTACACAGAAAGCTTCTTGTTATTATATCATTTGGATGTTGCCTTGAAATTTAAAAATACCCCTGTAGTCTTTTACACTCAAAAATTTTTCAGTATTAGTTTTTAATTGCATAGTTCCTCAGGTAAAATAGCAGCATATTGAAAAATTTAAAAATACCATTTTCTTCTCCAATGTAAGAACAGATCTGAAATCTAGGAGGGCAAAAACATTTTTTCACTAAGCCAAGATAAAAAATAATGGGAAATTTTTGTATTAAGAGGTATAATTAACTCACATGAATGCTAATGGCAAATGAATATTGTCATCAGATAAAGAATTATTCATACACACTGATCATTTTTGAGACATTTTCTAAGTTCTTACCCATATTATTTGCTGAAAAATTTCAAGTTAAAGAATACCTATATAACTCAAAACTACTGTTTTCAATAACAAGATCTGAGATTAAATGAAAGTCATATTTTCCCACCCAGGGATTCGATCTGTTTTGCTTCTTTATACATTTATATCTCTGATACCCAAAATTTGAAGGTCTTATTTAAGAAATGGATAATGATTACTGTAGGAACTAGATTAATACATAGTAACATGGATATTCTGGTAAGCTTTTCTTCTTGTCATATATTCTTTTCTCTGAGAATAGAGCTGAGCTGAGTTGAACAAGAAATTTCTTTCTCTTTCAATTTTTCACTTAGGATGTATTCTCCAACCTTACAAAATACTTTCTGCTGCCTTAGCTTTCTAGCTTTTATCTACTTACTCTGTGACCCTTCCAGCCACTAACCTTTCTGGATTCTCTTGTCTTCAGCTGAGGACTTGCTGGGATCATTCAATGGTCTGGTATCTTAAAAAACTTTTACAGATGGGTGGATGAGTTGGGAAAGAAGAGATAAAGGATGACTAAATTTTTCTTGTAAAAAAATTAGGTTAATCTATACTCATAGTGATGTCACTCTTACAAAAAACCATAGAATATGTATTTTTTATTAAAACGTCATAGTGATTATTTCCTCAAAACAGAATAATAACTATTTAAAAAGAAAATCGGTTACTGTAACATCAGGAATAATTTCTTTTTCCAATGAGAAATAACCTAACAAAGGAAAAACAACTACTGTTTTTAAAAAATAAATGTGTCCTAGAGTTGACATTGTCCGTGTAGGAAGTAGCAGATAGACTGCAAAGCATTTAGGAAAGGAAATTATTTAAGTCACCTTATATACTAGGTACTCTTCTGGGAGCAGGTGAAATAATACTGAAGAAGACATAGTCCTGGCCACTTAGTTGGTTCGTATCAGTAGAAAAGATGAGACACTATCCAAATATAAGTAAGATACTAGGCATAATACAATCAATGGGTAGTAAATGAAAGGGTGTGGACTGCTTTGGGCACATCATACCCATCAAATAAAATGTATATTTCTGAAGTCACTGGAGCCGGAATTTGGAGAGAGCGTTAATCAGAGAAGGCAGTGTGTATTACTGTTGTCTCTAACATTCCCTCACGTAGCTTTGTGGACATTGAAAACCTGGAGCTGTTTCTATGTTCTTCAGCCTTTGAGAAAGCCTGTCTAGTAAACAAACAGGAGCTTTATATTACCTAGAAAAAAAATGGGACAGATAACACCAATACAATGGCTTTAGGCTTTATTTAATTCCTGAGTTTAGAAAATATCAGAATAAAAATGATTTTCTTAAGCCGTCAGCAGCAATAAAGCAGCTCCAGCTACTAAATGAGGGTCTTGTGTCAACCTTAGGATATTGCAAAACCCTGTGCTGCCCACTCAGGTCTGATTTTATGAAAAGGCACACAACTCTGCATTAGATTTGAGAGACTTTAGAAAGTTTTGAACCAAGAAGTCTTCCACTGGGATACTAGAAATACATGCTTGTGTGTGTGTTTTTTTTTTTTTAAAGATCATTCTTTGATTCATTTAGGCATTAGTTCCACAATACTTCTTGATATGCTATTGTGAGCCAGGCACTGTATGTGACACTAGGAATAAAAATACTCAAGGGACAGAATGAAGTGGAGAAATGAAAAGATTTGATAGAGATAATGATTAAGCTGAGAATTAAAATGTGCTTGGGAAAGACAACATATGTATTCTGACAATACTTTAGCAGGAGTCAAGATAGCAAATGGTTGTGTCTCGTGGCTGAAGATTCTAGGGCAGCTGGGCCACATTTGGAATTTGGACCTGGAGGATGGAGGCAATAGACACCAAAATAGGGGCAAAAGCTTTGAAACAGAAAATGTGGTTGCTGCTAACCTGTTTGGCAACAGTATTTTTGAATGATAGCCATTTCTAGTAGTCACTTATGTTAGTCTGTTCAGGCTGTTATAACAAAATATCATATACTTGGTAGCTTATAAACAATAGAAGTTTATTTCTCACAGTTCTGAAGCTCAGAAGTTCCAGATCAAGATGCTGGCAGATTCATCTTCTGGTGACGGCCTGTTTCTTGGTTTATAAACAGTGCCTTCTCACCGTGTCCTCACATGATGAAAAGGGCAAGAGTCTCTCCAGGGCCTCTTTTATAAGAGCATTATCCCATCCATAAGGGTTCTGATTTCATAACCTAATCACTTCCTATTTTCTAATGCTAACCTTTGTGGTTAGGACTTCAACATACAAATTTATGGGAGACATTCAGAATATAGAAGAGATGTTTAGGAAATTAAAACATCATCTTTTTCCAAGCGAAATTCTGCTCTATCAGATGAGTTGGCCCTTTACCATTCACTTCTGGCCACTGTTGCTTGATCACTAATAACCCCCCCATGAACAGAGCTCCAGCCCACTATTTCAGTTGAAATATAAAATGTCCTTCTCTGATGCTGGGTGCATGTCAATCATTCTGTATCCTGTCCCAGGAAATAGCACCTGATGAAGGTTTTGTCCCATGCTGCTCATAGGTTAGCCAGTGGGTACACAATGAGGAAGAAGGCTCTCTGGGTGCATCAAATGCCATGTGGTAGGTGTCCCTGAAGTTTTATCTCTTTATTCCAACCACAATGAGCAAGAAGTAGGGTTTCATCCAGCAAAGAAGCAGATTATTTTTCAAAAACAACAAGAGGAACATCAAGTTAGAATCTGGTTAGAAAACCCATTTCTAGACATAAGTGATATAAAAGCTATAGCTGAAGATTTACAGTTCTGTGGAAATGTCTATGCTATATTACTATTATAAATGAATAGGATAGGCAACAAAGTAATATGTAAGCAACATTTTGGAGGGAAATGTATACATAATTTGAATGTGTAAATATGTGTGATACTGGAAGGGCTCTTATCAAAATGTTTAAAGTGATCATCTTTTGACTATAGGAGTAAAGGCGTTTTTCCTCTATGATTTCCTGTGTTTTCAAGTTGTTTTTGTTGTTGCATTGAGGATTTTATACCAAAATGTTACATACATTTATAATTTGATAAAATTAAACAATGCAAGGTTGAAATTATGCATTAGAGAAGCATTTGTCTCCATTTCGGTGTGGAAACTGGACCTCTGACATTTTTAGAGTCGTAATTTCATTTATAATTTTTTATTGTTAAAAAACTTAAAAGTATGTAAACAACATGCTTGGCTTCACTGTAAGGTGGAGTTTCTCTAAAATTTATTTCAGGCAAAATGAAGTTAAAGCCTGTCCAGTAAGTAGAGTGTCCTTTGCTAATAGGTATTGTAATAAAACAAAAATACGATTATGTATCACTTTCTGAATTTCTCCTTCTCAAATGTACCATCAAGCACATTTTGTAGACCTCCCTGGCTTTTCTTATTTCAGAACACCAGATGGACATGGAAGGACACTGTGTGCTACAAAACATTTACTCCTACTCAAGATTTGTGCTGACAGATTCTACTCCACAATTTCCCTTAAATTGTATCATAGCCAATTCCATTATGGAATTAAGTTCCTGCCAGCAAATACAGTGGTTGGTAACTTTTATTGCAATGAAAGCTTAGCTACTGACATTGAATCAGGATTCTCAGGATGCTAGTTTTGATTAATTTGTACTCTTCTTTTATTTTCTACTATTAAAAGCATAACAATATTGTCATTACTTTGCAAAACTTCAGCTCTACATAAAAACTGGACAGGTTAGTAGAATTCTGCTGCATATGCACCTGTTGAATCTTACTGATGAATGCCGTTGGTATAAATGCTCGCACTGCACCACAGATTTCATCCAAAGTTGTATTTTTCCGCAGTTCTTTTGTTAAAATTCTTCTCTCCTTGTATAGCACCTTTTCTTACATTTTAAGTACAAAATCTTAAATGAAAGAGTAAGAAATTACTTTATATTTAATTCATTTGCAAAGGATGCATTGTTATTTGAAGATAGGTTTAAAATAATCCAGTACTTACCTTCTTTTCTGAGGTAAGTGTATAATTCTAACTTCAATGTTAAATTCTCATCTATGGTTGATATAAAATATTTTAGCGTCTTTCCCTTAAATATTAAAAACAACAAAAATGCTGATGACAGTAATCTGAAATGCAAGTAACAGTTTAAAGAGTGGAGCCACTATTGTGTTCCTATGGTAAATACTGCGTGAGTGATTGCTGATGCTTTTCATGGTACACAGTGTAAACACTTTTGTGCACTGGAATTACTGTCTAAAAGTTTTCACAAAATGTAAACTAATCCCTGCAAAGCCCTTATTGGCTCAACCCTTGGGGTACTCCCTGGAAGAAGAGGGTTTTTGTAGCAGCCTCTGGTTGGTGCATTCTCAGAAGCCCTAACCCAGTGATGGAAATGTTAGAAAAATATTAAATCTATTTTTTTTTCTGCAAAATACCTCTGGCAACCTGTAGGACACAAAATAGTGCTAAGAGTGTTTCCAGAATTTCCAATTTGCTGGTGGAGCTGGTATTTCCCTAGATGGGAAGCCATCTAAAGAAAGACAGTTGAATAACAGCAGCTCTAGAAACCAATGCATTACAACACATGGTCATGGAAGGTCAATGATGGAGCCTTGTGAATAAAGATTTAAGGACTGATTTAAACTGTAACACAAGCAACTTTCTGGTTGCAGTCTCAGAAAAACTTTTATGTCAGTAAAATTTAGAGTGGGCCATTTTTTTGAGACTTTAACCTGAGGTCCTCAGAACCTAGGAAACTCAAGTTACTTCCTAGGTTAAATTTTAACTATTACTTATTAACCGTTAGACTTTTAAACATACATTACATCCATCTTGTGAGTCTCAAATCTCTTCTGACTTTGCCACTCTCAAATCTTTGATCAATAAATCATATAATAAATTAATCTGTAACTTCTAAAAGCAACTTTCCTTCTTTTAAAGAGTCTATGCAAATGCTTTCTAGGGATATTTGTTTCACTATTGCAGTCAAAAGGTAAGATTTTAATAAAAAGAATTTTAAATAATCAAGAAGTAGAGAACAGACTTATAGAGGAACATTGTGTAATACATGGTGAAAGAAGAATATCTTTCAGAGAATCTGTCTTAAATAATAAATTATGCCACTAGTTATGGTACTTAATTTATTGTGATATATGTATTATGTATACATATATACTCACAGCACTGCCCTGTAATGCTTTGATTTTGCTACATATTAAGGTTGAGTCTCTTCTTGTAAAATATGACTTTGGGGAGCAGGCAGCAACTCTTGGAGATAATGCGACCCAACTCTTCTACTTTTCAGTTGCAGAAACTGAGAACTAGAAAGGTTCATGATTTGCCACAGTCCCACAATCAGTTAATGACAAAGCCTAGTCTAGAAAATCATGAAGCTTGACTCACTGATAGTGAGCTAGTAGGTAAATTCTGCCCTGCCTGCACATTAAACTCTCCTGATTCACTGAGGTACCATTTTGTAAACTATTACTGTAAGTCATTAAGGCTCTTTATTCCTAAGCATCTTGGAATAATCTCAAAAGTGGTGCCCTAATAGGCCTTGAGAGTTAGTGGAGCTTCCCAAAGTGTGTTTTTTTTTTCTTTTTTCTTTTGTTGGGGGGTTCCTCAAGGAAAGTTCACCAGCAAAGATAATCTAGTTCATTGTATTCAAAGCAGCACAAAATACCATATATTCTGAAAATAAGAATATCATTTTACAAATGGATGCTTCAGAAAGAAATGCTAAAGCATAAACAGACGGTTTGTGTGTCTTAGAAATGCAAAGAATGATAGCTTGTTTTCATTGTGGAATTATTAAAAAGCAATCCAGCACTACTAATCTTTATTTTATTCTCTAAGAGATGATTTCAGTTGTAGATGAGGAGAATGCTGGAGAAATTAACATGTTTCTAGATTTCAGAAAATCACTGGAAGCTCTTTAGGTGATATTATGATGGAGAATAAGAACAAGTATTATGTGAATAAGTATTTCATTAAATAATGATACCCAAGAAAATAGATTTATGTCACCTAAAGAAGTCAGTCATGTCTATTACTTTCTCTTCTTTGCCTTGGCTTGAAAATATAGAAATGATTGTTATCAGGCACTTTTTTCACTTTTGTTCCAAAAAGAAATTTAGCAAAGCTTGTAATGATATTTATACTAAAACATGAAAACAGCATTTAGAGAAAGAAAACAAAGAAAAGTGAGAAAAATTTAAGCCAGAAATGAGGTTGGTACTCCAAGTACATGCTACAAATACCATCCTTCTTTCACTGAACAGTGGCAATTAACTTCTCTTTTTAGGATTTCATGAGTAAGAAAGTTTTAGAGTGGGGCATATAGGCTCAATTTTTTTCATTTTTAAAATAGGGATAATAATAATATCTACCTCATAGGGTGGGGAGAATATTAAATAAGATAATGCTTTTATACCTTTAACACAGGTCTAGGTTCAGAAAAAAGATATTAATTAATGTATGTTGAATCCACAGCTCATTTATAACTTTCATCACATTGCACATGTTTTGATTCTGCTGTCTCTCATGCCCATTTTGACACATGGAAGGAACTCCATAAATGTGC
This sequence comes from Alouatta palliata, assembly GCA_004027835.1. Taxonomy (NCBI): domain Eukaryota; kingdom Metazoa; phylum Chordata; class Mammalia; order Primates; family Atelidae; genus Alouatta; species Alouatta palliata. Next base: position 14,803 of record PVKV010025851.1, on the reverse strand, counting down.
ATTGAAAGAAAGAAACCTGAATATTTCATAATGGTTTTAAAGGTAGACAACTTAGAAGATGATGAATCAATATATTCATAAAGTTTTCCACACACTGTACATGTGAGCTTAACTGTCAAAAACAAAATAGAATTGGGAAACTTGTAAGTTCCTGTTTTTAGTCATTAAGAGCAAAAGTGCAAGAAGTGAGCAAAGAGCAATTCACATGAAAAATTTTGGGCTTCAGGTAGACATAAAGCCAACACAAGATAATAGTATTAAATTGATAAAAATACATTGGATTATTAATAATAGCACTTATTTAGATGAAAATACTAGATAATTCAGTTCTTATAACTACACAGAGATATCAGCAGTTTGCAGATTAGGAAGAGTGGCTTAGAAAGGTTAATTTCCTTTTTTTAAGGACACGCATCTAATATGTGCCTGAGCTATCTTTCAGGTTCTGAATCTAGTATCTACTGGCTTAACCTGTACTATACTGACTTTTGTGTGTGATGTGATATTCAGACCAAAGTGGAAAAGTGTTGTTGTAAGCTGTAGTGTAAAGTGATCATTTAAAAAAAATACTGACATTCTGAAAGATTCCAGAGAAAGAGCTGACACTACATAAGAAACACTTGATGGGATGAAGAGATTTAGCATTTACTAGAGTTTTAAAATTGAGCCGCTCTAGTTGTCATCAAATATTGAAGATCTATCATTTAAAAGGCACCATTTAGTGATGGCAAGAAGTTCAGTGAAATACAAGGGAGATAGTTTTAAAATTCGACATGTCTAACAATGAATAGATTTCTTCAAAAAGTAACATATTCCTTATTACTAGAAGTATTCCTGCCCTATGAACTTCAATTTTGTATTTCTCTATAAAAAGTGATTTTCTTATTAAAAATGTTGCTTATTTTTCACTGTTAAAGTTCTCTTGCTTGCTACTAGCTTTTGCATGAGTTGTCCCTCCCACATATCAATTAATAGAAAATACTCAAAAGTCAACATTGGCCACTGCCACTTGACTCCTGTAGTTGCCTAGGACCAAACTTTAGGTATCTCACTTATATGTAGCTGGCCTTCTTATTTCCTGGTTCTAACACAACTTTCGGTGAACACTTTAGACTTCCTTCTCTGACTAATGGTTTTGGTTTACCAGCTCACCTGGTCCTAACTCAAGATATGTGCTTAATTTCAGCAAATCTTTTTCCTGCAAGTAAAAGGCAATCAGTTTATCTGGGCACTTAGTTCCCCCGACCCCCATGCCCCACTAGCTTCTCAAGAGTAGACTAGGCTTCCATTAACTTATTCTCCAGAGCCTGCTGGAAATTTTTGGAGCTGACATTGAACCTAGGATGAGGGCCAAACAATTGTCAACCTGTAAGAGTCTGAGATGGATAAATCTTTCTGGTGGATGATTAAGTCAAGACAGTAACAAAAAGCCATTTATTGAAATAGGATTAAGGTAGCAAGTAAGCCAACTGATTTATGTCATATTAAAATGCCCTTCATTGTGTAAAGGCCATGTTCTCATCTCTGCTTCTGTTTAGACAAATAGTTTAAATTTCTAAAACCTTCTACCATGTCTCTTTCAGAAGAATAAATGGTTTACTCTAATTTTATATATTTACCCCACAAATCAACAGGAACATATTCTAGTCAGACAATACAAATATAAGTACATAAGTGAACAGTCACAACTAATCTAGTTTATTTACCATTTATTTTACATTCTTTTCTCCTACCTTTCTGGTCTTGATCATGTGATCAATTTTTAGATAAAGTTCACATTCCTAAGACAATCAAGGAACCCTGTATTGATGAACTCACTGAATCTATTCTACCTACTGTTCAAGTACCATTTCATAAACTCCCAGATATTTATCAAACACCTATTGTAGGTACATTTTAATTCAAACATACCCTATTATCCCCCAAAAACAAATGGATTTCTGCCACCAGGCCTTTTTCACATGCTACCTTTCAGGAATAAACCTCTCCACCAGCACATTCTCTTTTAATTACTATTGAGTCCAATTCAATTCCTATTTCCTTTATTAAGTCTGCATAAGATTTTAGCTTCAAACAGATTCTTCTTACTTAAACTTCTATAAAATTTATATTTACATTTTAGACTAGTCTATTATATATTTTCTGTTTGTTGGTTGATCACTAATCTGTAAGAAAATCAAAGACTTGGATCAGTTAAATGTTAATTGGAATCTCAACTCTAAATTTAACTTACCATGGAGCCAGCATGGGCAAAAAATTTAACCTCTCTGGGTTTAATTTTCTTTAAATGTAAAATGAGAATGTTATTTTTACTTCAGTGTTTTGGAGAAAATAAAAAAGTAGTGTATCCAAACTCTTGACCCATAAGATGTGTTTAAGAAGTATTGATTAATTCTGTCTCGCTTCTCCCAATATTTCATGAGTATCTTTTGAGTCACCAACTGAATTGTTCAATATATAGTTATACAAGTAGTGTCTTTTACTATCACCATATAAATCCCTACTGTTCTGAGTACTCATAGGCAGAGCAGATATGCTCAATAAAATATATGGTTATAGGAGTAATAATCGTGATAATGTCTCAGATACTCTTTGCTGCATAAGAACTACCCTAAAACTAAGAGGATTAAAAAAAAAAAAAAAAAAAAAAAAAAAAAAAAAAAAAAAAAAAAAAAAAAAAAAAAAAAAAAAAAAA